>CAUYTI010023695.1:0-43771 GCA_963575145.1 Galago senegalensis | reverse complement strand
CCCCCCGGAACACTAGTACACTGTTGCTGGGAATGAAGCTCAACACGGCCATCACGGAAAACAGCATGAGGTTCCTCAAAACCTTAAAAATAGAGCCGCCATGTGGGCTAGGAGTCCCACGACAGGGCAGATGCCCAGAGGAAATGACATCTGTGTGTCAAGAGACACCACACTCCTGTGTCCCTCACAGCACCATTCACCACAGCCAAGGGGCGCGGTCAGCCTGAGTGTCCGTCAGCGATGGAGGGATGGAGGAAGAAAGCACAGTGGGGCCTACACGTGGCGGGGACTACTCGGCCTTAAAAAAAGAAGGAAATCCTGCCCTTAGTGACAACATGGAGGGACCTGGACGAGCCAGACACAGAAACACAAACGTCACATGACAAACGGTCAGAGGTTGGGGAGATGACGGTCACAGCTACATGACATCATTTACACAGGAAGAATCCAAGGAGTCAGACTCGTGGGACAGAGAGAAGGAGGGTGGCTAGGAGGGGCTGGGGCGGAGGCAGAGAGGTTGGGGACATGACGGTCACACGCGTGGCAGGAGGAACGAGCTGCAGAGACCTGCTGTGTCACAACACGGGGACTACAGGTAACAACGACGTACAGGATATTTGAAAACTGCTGAAAGAATAGACTTCAAGTGTTTTCACCACCAAAAAAGACATAGGTGAGCTCACACATGTGGCCTTGGCCAGGTTCAGATGTTTGGCAATGCAGACACCCAGAAGCAGGTGGGGCACATCATGGACACACACAATTTGTATAAACAAGGCCAGGCACTGTGGCTCACGACTGTGATCCCAGCACTCTGGGAGGAGGAAGGAGGAGAATCACTTCAGACCAGGCATTCAAGACCAGCCGGGGCAACATAGCAAGACCCCTCATCTCTACAAAAAAATTAAAAATTAGCCAGATGTGATGGTGCCTGCCTGTGGTCCCAGCTATCAGGAGCTGAGGCAGGGAGATCACTTCAGTGAGCTGTGGACACACTACTGAGCTCCAAGCCTGGGCAGCTGAGTGAGACCCTGTCTATAAAAAACAAATAAATAGAAATTATAAATAAATAAACTTTTGTCTGGGTACAATGGCTCACAACATAATCCCAGCACTCTGAGAGGCTGAAGTAAGAGGACTGCTTGAGCTCAGGAGTTCAAGACCAGCGTAAGCAAGAGCAAGACCCATCTCTACTAAAAACAGAAAAATTAGCCAGGCATTGTGGCAGGGGCCTGTAGTCCCAGCTACTCAGGAGGCTGAGTCAAGAGGATCCCTTGAACCCAGGAGTTTGTGATTGCTGTGAACTAGGCTGAGGCCACAGGACTCTACCCAGTGTGACAGAATGAGACTCTGTCTCTAATGAATACATCAGTAAATAAAATAACTTTTAAACCTCCCCAACAGTAGCACAAAGTGGCTCCTTCCTAGTGATAAAATTGTCCTGTATCCTGATAGTGGTGGTGGTTACATAAATCTATACCAGAGATCAATGGACACATAGACGTATACACGTGTACACACACAGAAAAACAGACACACACACAGACATACAGAGACACATAGATACACAGAAAAACATACACACACAGACACACAGAAAAACAGACACACGCAGAGACACACACAGAGACACATATACACAAAAACATACAGAGACACACACAGACATACAGAGACACACAGACACACAGAAAAACAGACACAGACACATACATACACAGACATACAGAGACACACAGAGACATACAGACACACACACACAGAGACACAGACACACACAGAGACACACACACATACACAGACATACAGAGACACAGAGACATACAGACACACACATACTCCTGTGCACGTAAACACTGGTGAAATCTGAACAAGGTCTGCAGTCTAGTGTTCCAACATCAATTTCCTGACTCTGCTGTTTTACTGCAGTTTTGTAAGATGTCAGTTATGGGGAAAGCTGGGGGAAGGGCTCAAGAGACCCTGTGTACTATTTTTGCAATTTCCTGTGAATCTATAATCATCTCAAAAGTGAAAAATAAAATTCCCTGTACCCCCCGCCCCATTTCTTCTATTGCAATAGGCTTCTCGTCATTTAATTTGGATTCACTATTTGTACCTTATTACTCACCTGAAATCATTGTGACAGTGAGGAGGTTGGCACTAGGGTCCCAGGAAGAGGTTCCATTAGAAGAAGGCTCAGGAAACACCCCAGCCCTTTCTGCAGATGGAACAACTGAGGCTTCTCGAGATTCACGCACAAGACCAGGCTCCAGCACGGTGCCCAGCATATGGCAGATACTCGATAGAATTTCAGTGAGTGACTGGTAACTCCATGGATGAGAAAAGCAAGCCAGGACTCCAGGAACTCCCAGAAACCACCCCGAGAAAAGGGGAGGGGAGGCTGGCAGAGGAGGCTGAGCCACACAGACAGTGCTGCGCTCACTGATCTGGCCAGGGGAGACCCAGCGACTCTCCTGTAAAGAGCCCGTCCTGCAGGGAAGGCCGTCCATTCATCTGGCCGTGGGTACCGAGGACAGGTGCACCCTCCCACAGGTGGACACACATTCAGTGTCCTGGAGTATTAGCATTGCCAAGACCCAGTAATCCCATCTGGAGACGCTTGTCCTAACAATATAACACAAAAGAAAGGAAGAGCAACTGAGGGAGAAAATGATTTGGAAGAAGTGGTGTTTAGCATCGATGCCAAAACAGAAACTAAAAGCACACGAGATGCTCAGGAGTTGATGGGGACAGGCCCTCTCAGTGAGATGACACGAGGAGCTCGGGAGCTGACAGGGACGGGCCCTCTCAGTGAGATAACACGGGACGCTTGGGAGCTGACGGGGACAGGCCCTCTCAGTGAGATGACATGGGACGCTCAGGAGCTGACGGGGACGGGCCCTCTCAGTGAGATAACACGGGACGCTTGGGAGCTGACGGGGACAGGCCCTCTCAGTGAGATGACATGGGACGCTCAGGAGCTGACGGGGACAGGCCCTCTCAGTGAGATGACACGACCTGCAAAGACGAAGGCGAGAGGCCAGCAGCAACGCCACTGCCAGGTCTTACAGCACACGAGGAAACAGCAAGGCGGTGACTCACGCGCCCAGGACCACGAGGACTGTGGGTGAATATGTGCCCCCACACAGAGGCAAACCCACAAAACGCCCAGAGGTGTCACGGGCCAAGTCCACTGGTCGGGGGTCTCAGGAGAAACAGGAAGATGGAAGTGGAGCTGGGGGTTCTGCACTGTGGACACAATTCTGGAGGAGCTGAGATGACAGCTGTGCCTCAACCACCCAGGACAGAGGGCCCCACAGAGACAGCTGAGCCAGTTCCATTCCCAGGCCTCGGCCAGCAAGGCCTCTTCATGGAAGCACAGTCTTTACAGAGCCACAGGCATAGAAGGTCAACAGCATCAGGGCAGGGCAGTGCAGGGTCTGGGGGCTCCACCTCCAGGGAAGGTACAAGGGGAGGGTGCACTGAGACTATGGGCACAGAGATAACAGGAGAGCCCTGGATTTCAGCAATCACGTTGACCTGGGCACTGTGTGGATGCCACAGGTGTCGACTCCATGACTGTCGTCAGGATAAACGTAACTAGCTCTTCCTAGTGGCCAGTGACCCACAGGAGGCAACCCCAGGACTGGGACCTGGAGAAGCCCGTCCTCCTTAGAGCACAGAATCATAACCTCATTATCCTGGTTGCATATCCAAGCCTTCCTTGCAGGAAACCAGGAGAGGCAAGCCTACCTCTAATGGCTGGGATTATTTTAATTGTAAGTAGTAACAAAATGGATCAACTAAACATGGTTAAAACAATAAAGAATATTTAACTGGTTCCCACAACCAAGGATAGAGAAGCAGAGATAGTTAATCCTTAGGTCAGCAAAGTCCAACCTCTGGGCAGGTTTCTGGGTAACTCTGGGCCCTCCCCTACATGGCCATAAAGTGGCTGCCACTGCTCCAACTATCACATGATACATCCAAGACAGGAAGGAATGGAGATGGCTTGCACCTATGCAGCTCTCTGTTGTCAGGGAAGGAGATCTTTTTCTGAAAGTTCCAGCAAACTTCCTGTCAGATCTCCTGGCTAAGAAAATGGTTACCCACCTACTCCCAAACCAATCCTAAGAAAAGAGGGATGGGATTACAGTGAGTTGCTTAAACCAGTTAAGGCCTATTTTCCGAGGTGAAGAGGCAGATCAATCCAGATCAGAATACAGTCTGATTCTATGGCTGAGAAGAAAGGAGAATGCGGGTGTAGGAAATTACCAGTATCTCCCATATTCCCTGGAGGTAAATTCCAGAAAGGGGTGGGGAAAGCTCTGACTTTGTTCAGAGAGGAAGCCAGGCCTTCACTCCACACACAGCTGAGGACAAGGGAGGGGTGTAGGGCAAACACTGGGGCTCCCCAGAAAACCCCCGACCAGGACATGCTGAAGTAACACTTGAAACCCACTCCATACTCTCTGTAATACTCAAAGATGAACCAAGATCACAGACCAAAGGAATGAAAAGTTCTTACTTTTCAGCAAACACCCACCCACAGTCTGCCTCCTAGCTCGGGACACGCCAAATTGTTTCGCTCACAAATGCACATGAGAGCCACCTCCTTACATCAAAGAACGTGTTCGCATCCAACGGAAAGGGAGAGGGAGGTCACAGAAGACACACACTGGCTGAACCATCTGGAACGTCCATGTTCGTGGGTCAAAGCACACTCCCATAGGTAGATCTAGCACCACCTATCATAACCCCAAAATAAGGATGACACAAACGCCCATCAGTGACAGAATGGATAATAAATCAGGGAGCGTCTCACATGGTCCACGATACGGCAGTGGACAGAGCAACTGCCAACCACCCCGCAGCGCAGGTGACTCACAGATGGCAGCCGTGTGCAGGAGCCCAGACACAGAAAGACACGCAAACTGCAAAGCTGTGTGTTGGAGTCCAGAGAGCGGATGGTGAGAAGGGCTGAGGACGGGGAGGGCACAGTGTCTCCCCAGGGCCGGGCTCTCACTGCTTCGGAAACTCAGGCCAGTCACACGGGTGGATTCAGGCTGTGAAAACTCCGTGTGCTGACACGGATGAGCGGTACACTTTTCTGCACGGATGTTTTACTCCCATAAAATGCTTTCGCAAAAGACAAAGAACTTAAAATGCACAAGAACGCATAAGAAAGGAGCCAGTCTAAAAGGGAACACACTGCATGCTCCCAACTACAGGACCTTCCGGGAAAGACAAAACTGTGGAGACAGTAAAAAGATGAGGCTGCCGGGCGAGGAGCAGAGCTGCACGGTCTGCCGGGATGCGGAGCACGCAGGGCATTACGCACCCCTCAGAACCCACACAGTGTTCCTCAGAGTGAGCCCTGCTGTCCATCAGTAAGTGGTGACATACCAGTATTAGCTTATCAATTGATACAAATGCTGGAAGGTACACAGCAGCTCTTTGTACTGTCTGCCTAATTCTTCTCTAAATCTCAGACTGTCCTGACAGTCTGTTAATTTAAAAAATAAAATAAAATAGGCTGGGTATAGTGGCTCACATTTGTAATCCTAGCTCTCTGGGAGGCCAAGGCAGGAGGACTCCTTAGGAGTTGGAGAGCAGCCTGAGCAAAGTGAGACCCCTATCTCTACTAAATATAGAAAATCTAGCCAGGCTTTGTGGACACCTGTAGTCCCAGCTACTTGGGAGGCTGAGGCAGGAGGATCGCTTGAGCCCAAGAGTTTAAAGTTGCTGTGAGCTACAATGACACTACGGCACTCTACCCTGGGCACCAGAGTAAGACTCTGTCTCAAAAATAAAGTAAAATAAAATAAAACAAAACAAAACCATTCTCAGTCCTCTTAGGATCTTAAATAACTAAGAGCTAGTTCATGGTTTCAAGAGGAACATTAACAAGAGAAAAATATTTTACAAATATTGTAACGGGCTCGGTGCCTGTAGCTCAGTGGCTAAGGCACCAGCCACATGCACTGAAGCTGGTGGGTTCCAACCCAGCCCAAACCTGCCAAACAACAATGCCAGCTACAACCAAAAAACAGCCGGGCATTATGGTGGGTACCTGTAGTCCCAAATACTTGGGAGGATGAGGCAAGAGAATTATTTAAGCCCAAGAGTTTGAGGTTGCTGTGAGCTGTAACACCATGGCACTCTACCGAGGACAACATAATAAAACTCTGTCTCAAGAAAAAACTATATATATATATCTATATATATAGATATATATATTTGTAATGGAGTGATGTGGTGATGTCATGCTACCCTGGGCTGCTAGACCATGCACGCCAGGCGAGGGACGGGGCATTCCTCAGTGAATGGGCCTGCTCTTCTCGTTCTGCCTGCAGCCGCTCCTCCCCATTACTAAAAATAATAAAAGAATATGTGTAACGAATAGGCATAGGAGAAACTACGCAAATGTGCGGAATTCTAATACGCCACTAAAATACATCACGGTGCCTGTTTCCCAGATCCCAGACAAGGACAAAGAACCCCCATGGGGGTCCACAGTGGCCGCCCCCGTGCTTCTGTCTCTCTGCCTGCCCTTCCTCCCGCACTCTCGAGGACGGCCTGTCTCGGCACAGCCTCGCCGTCTTGCTCCCACCCTCTTCCTCATGTGTGTGCAATGCGTTGCACCAAAGGGAAATTACACAGTGCAAACATTTATTCAGAAAAATGGTTTGCAATGTTACCTCCCCGGAGTACTTGGCCACGAATGAAAGCGTGGTGCACACTCCGGCTGGTGGAGGACGGGAAATGGAATCCTTTGCTCAATATATTTCCAGCTTTTATGAGGCAGCTTTAGTGGAAACATGTCAGCTTCTCACCTGAAGCCCAGGCTGAAGTGAGGCCTGCCCTTCAGCTCCAGACGAGCACCCCGGGCACAGGGCTGGCAGAGCAGCTGGGGCCAGGGGGTCTCAGTGGCCAAGTGAGGCGTCCAGCGACTTTTATCTCATCAGCAAAAGGGATTGCGGGTGGGCAGCAGAATTCACCAGCTCAAAAGGGGACAGGGGCACTCTTGTCCTGGACCTTGAGACCATAGACATTCGAATGTTGGTGCCCTCAGTCAGCCATTACAGATGCTCTGAACTTCCCTGGTCTCAAAATTAAATGTTGCCCCCACCCAGCCAAGGCATTTTCTCTCCCTGCTTTATTTTCTCCATTGTAGGATGAATCGTGTCCCCCAGAAAGGGATGTTTGAGCCCTGGCCCCTGGGACCAGGGAATATGAGCTTATTTGAAAAGAGGTCTCTGCAGATGTCACCAAGTTAAATGACACTGGGGTGGGCCCTTATCCAATTACTGATGTCCACCTAAGAGAGATGTTTGGACGCAGACACAGGAAGGGGCCGCGTGAAGGTGGAGGCAGAGATGGGAGTGATGCCACCACAGCTGGGCACACCGAGGACGGTGGGCCACACACAGCCTGCAGAGAACACAAGGGTAGCCCTCGATCAAATCCTAACTGCACAGAACAGACCTCTTATTAAAAGGATTTATTCTGTAAAACTTGAATTTAGTTAAAATGTCTCACTCAAGGACCCAGAAGCCCAAGTGTGGCCCCATCTGCAGGTCCCACTCCTGCCCTCTGGGTCTCAGAGGGTCTCAGCCCTGCTGACACCTGCAAGTCACACTTTGGAGCTTCTGACTTGTGATCCTCAGGCCCCAGTTGTGATCCTTGGTCACTGCAGCCACAAGTCACTCACCCCCATGGTGCCGGCTATTGGCCGATGGCTGGTGGGTCAGTGGGGAAAGGACTGTGTCTGTTCTCTCCTGGGGCCCCTGTGCCTGGCACCAAATGGGCCCAGACACAAGCTTCTATAGGGCTGAATTTGGAGGGTCCTGAAGCAGCATCAAGAGACACATGGCTCCTCACCTAACCACAGAAGTCACCCACCCGACACTGCCCTCCCCACCCAGCAAAACCATACCCATCCTCCCTCCAGCTAGCAGGAAAGGAGGGGCCAGCTGTCCTCATCCTCCCTCCCTCCCCCCTTCCTTCCCTTTTTTTTCCAATTTCGTCCTCCCTGGCCCATATCTGTCCTGAGGGTGATGTGTTTCTGCCTAAGGAGCTCCAGAGAAGTGAGAAAGGAAGGAAGAAGACATGTCTGTGTCACATCAATAGGGAAGACCACAGACATATATAAATTCCTTACCACTAAGCCAATCAGAGCCAGATTCCCCGCCACTGCCACCACCAGCATCCCCCCACCCAGGTACCTGGGGTCAACATAAGATAGGCCCACATCTCAAAGGAGCCATAGCGACAGGAACCGGCCCCACGAACACTGCGATACTGGGCTTCTGGCCCCAGCACTGTAAGGTGACACCTTCCCGTTGGTCTAAGCCCCCATGTGTGGCACTTTGCTACGGTGCCCCAGGAAAGGCTCACAACCTCTACCTTGGCCAGGAGGAAGGACCCTGCCAAGGCACCCAGCTGGGCAGGAGCTGTGCCCCATCCTGCAGTCCAGCTGCTGCACCTCTACCTGGCCAAGGATCCCTCACACCCAGGTCCTCACCTGGAGTACTGGGCTCACAGAGCCTCCCCAGAGGGTTTTTATAAAAACTCGGAGAATGCATGTCGGCAGAGACTTAGCACAGGGCCTGGCCCTTAGCAGCAAGGCCAAAAACATTAAAGGTACTCATACTTTTACCCAGAAGTTCCACTTTGAGGACTGAATCGCTAAGAAAATAGTCCTAAAAGCAGAGAGAAAATGCCGTGCACAGTGCTATGTATGGCTGGGGGTTCCTGATAATGAGTGAAAAGTCAGAAACAGCTCCAGGATCAAAAACACAAACGTAATTAGTTAACCTAGGTATTACCCGACTGACGAAATACTACAGAGCCACCAAAAATAGCGTAAAGATGGGGGATGTGCTTATAATTTCGAGCCAAAAAATTTAAAAAAGCAGAATAGAAAATTACAATGGTGTGTATTAAGTAGGACCCCTAAAGATAGATGTGCATTAGAAAGGAGGATGCCACATTTAACCGGATTGCATTTCCTGGCTGAAGAGATGGAGATGCATTTCTTTAATGAGTGTGAGCACTTGATGTAGTATAGTGAAAAAAGTTTTAAACAAAGATATGACCCAAAAGCTTAAATCAGGTCTGCTGTCAGTAGGAGGTGATGCCTGGAAGGTACTGGAATCAGCATCGCTGTCCCTGACCCTAGGCTGCTGTGATCACTCGGCACTGCTCACACACTCTGTGGAGACAACTGTATACACACTCACGCATACTGAGTGCACAGACGTACACAGTCGGACATCTACACCACATGTGTCCAGAGACACAGAGGTGTGTGCCTCTGTTTGTGTGCAGCCATCAGGATTTTATTCCTCAAGGAAAAGTTCTAAAGCTTAATTTGTTTGGAGGAAAAAAAGAAACCCCTGAAGGTGGACTGCAAGCGACCCCACAGACAGACGACCATTCGGTGGTCAGGAACACAGAGGGGTGACTTCATGCCTGACCTGGTCCTGGCAAAGTGTCAGCCATACATTTCAAAAATTTTGTAATTAATTTTGATAATGAAAAAAAGAAAAAGTCACTGAGTAAATCAAAGCCCCTGCCTCTAAGCATTTTCACTTACGTGCATCCGCACGATTATTAACCAACTCAGTAGAAATTTCAGGGCCAAACACAGGCGGCCTGAGCCGGTAGCCTCAGCCCAGACCACAAACCTGGCCCTGCCGAGTGCTAATCTGGGCCCCCTATTAAACTCCCCCTGTGGTCCTGGCAGGTGACTGAGGCCTGGATTTCCACTTCTTTGCAGAGAGAGTTAAAAATCACGGTGGATTCTGTTGGCAGGTCTGGTACTGGCCACACAGCGCCTGCTGCTGTCTGCCTGCAATGGCCAAAGCTAGAGATGGCGCCTCTCTAAGCCTCGCTCTCTGCTTCAGCTAAATGGGCTAACAAGGCACCTGCCTCACTGAGACTCAACAGTATGAAACAGGGGCTCTCAGGTCAGGGTCTCCCAGACGGCGAACTAGCAGGGGTTATTTCCTCCTCTCCGTTATTTTTTAATAACTGACTTGCCAAGTGGTTGAGTCTAAGCTTGTACTTTTCCCTTTGTCAGAGCTGGTTTGAGTGAATAGCAATGGCTAGTTTAGGGAGCTTACGACAGGCCAGGCACTTGCCCATGTCACCAGCCACAGACACCTCCAGGGGCCCTATGAGTTACTAAGGTTATTTTCCCACTGGGAAACTCAGTTAAGGAACTGAGGCTCAGCAACCAATGGAACTGGGATTTTAACCTGGGCGTTTAGACCCAGTCCTACGAGCTCAACCCTGCTCTACGGTACACAAATGTCCTGAGGGGTCAGGAACAGTGGCCTGGGATTCTCCAGAGGTGGGCACCAGATCATAGCAGAGACCAGTCAGGATCGGAGCGGCCACATGCCTGCCCACTCCCACAGCCGTCAGCTCTGGGGGTCTGAGGTCAGGACCAGGGGGGATTCAAGCCCCGGCTCCCCCATTTATGGCTATGTGATCTCAGCAGGTTACTGGGCCTCCCTGCCTGTTTCCTCAGCTCCAAGGTAACAACAGTGCCTGCCTCATGGGCTGCTGCGAAGATGAACTGAGTTAGGTACATGGAGTGTTTACATGTGAGCGACCGAATTGTGGAGAAACCACCAAACCTGCTCAACACTCCACCACTGAGGTCTGCCTGCTGCCCACCAGGGATGCCGGAAACCCAAGAAAAGGGTCACCATGGCTGAGTTAGGCCGGTAGCAGCAAGCTGCTTCACAAAGGACCAGATAGCAGATAACTGTGACTCTCTGGGGCTTAAGGTCCCTGTCACAACCACTCGATTCTGTCCTATAACACAAAAGCAGTCACAGATGCCCCTCCACCAGTGGGCACAGCTGTGTATCCCTGCTAGGCTTGGCTGACAGAGGGAGCCGCCCTGTCCTGGAGTCAGGGTACCCTGAGCAAGGCAGAGTTCTGCTGGGAGGGCACAGGAAGGAAGAGGAGCGGCATAAGGTAACAGAATGTGGCTCCGATCATGAGCCAAATCTGCCAGGAACGGCACAGCGCAGCACCTGCAGCCAAATGAAGCAACAGCACGCCAGGTGTATGGCTCACGGGAGAGGCCCATGGTGGGAAGACAGCCTCCCTCCACCTGCTCCCAGGATCCTTCCCAGACCCAGTTCCAGGTGTGCTTTCCCGGAAGGAAAACTGGCCTCTAACGACACCCACAGCACAGGGCCTGCCCTCAGGGGTGGCTGAGGGGGTGGCTCCTGCCTATAGCCGGGCCTCTCACGGGGGTCTCCTCTGCCACTTTATAGCAGGGCCCAGATGAGTGAGACTCACCAGCACCCCCTGCCCCAGGGCCTCTGCACACGCCATACTCTCCCCACTCCTTCCTTCTTCAGCTCTTAGCAGGAGCAGTGGCTCCCAGGGACGACTTCCCACAGCCCAGACACAGACCCCCACTCTAGCTGAGGACCCCCCTCCCCACAGGCCCCACACACCTGCACTTTCCCTCATAAGCTAATCGCTCGGTGGATGCACACGGCTGCTGGTCTCCTCCCCTAGATGCAGAGCCCGCGCCAGCAGGACCCTCCAAGGTGTCCCCAGTTCCTCGCACAGAGTCTGACTCAGATATTTATGGGATAAACGGCTAGAAAGAAAACAAAATGAGTGAGTGAGAGTCTCCCATCCCCAGCAATGCCACAGCTCCCAGGCATTACACCCTCAGCACAAGCAAGGTTCTCCTTCCTCCTCCATTCCCCCCTTTCCTGCTTTCCAGATTTAGAAACCCAGGAAAAGTAAGTTCACATAAAGGACTAAGCTCTCTTATTTTTAAGGTGGGGAGTTTTCAGTGACTGATGTGTTTAATTAACACCAAAAAATACAGTTACCTTATACGTTTTATAAAAACTACTAATCCACATGTGTGCAAACTTGCCTCTAAGGACAACTTAGTATTTTTATGATATGTTTCAATATTTCCCCATTGTTCCAAAGTAATATTTCTGCTATTAAAATATTTAATGAAGTTCTCAAGAAAATAAGAAAAACCAGGGTCACTCTAGGCAAGTGAGAGCGAGAACTTAAACATGGCCACTCTGCCTTCGTCTTCCGCGAAGGAAGAGTCTGAAACTAATTTCACCTTCCTGATTAAAAAAATACGTTAAGGGCAGCGCCTGTGGCTCAAGAAGTAGGGTGCCGGCCCCATATGCCGAGGGTGGCGGGTTTGAGCCCAGCCCCAACCCAAAACTGCAACAACAAAAAATACGTTGAAATAGAGACGGGATTTAGCTTTAAATTGAACTTGTCACGCTGCTTCAGAAGGCTCAGTTCTTAGCTCAGTAAGGCGCCAATCACCTACACCAAAGCTGGCAGGTTTGAGCCTAGCCTGGGCCTGCTAAACAACAATGACAACTGCAACCAAAAAATAACTGGGTGTTGTGGCATGTGCCTATAGTTCCAGCTACTCAGGAGGCTGAGGCAAAAGAATCGCTTAAACCCAAGAGTTTGAGGTTGCTGTGAGCTGTGATGCCACAGCACTCCACCAAGGGCAACACAGTGAGGCTGTCTCAAAAAAAAAAACAGGCTCAGTTGATCCTGCTCTGCAGACACAGGGGTGTGCAAACAGCTGGCAGCACAGCTCTCAGACCAGGGCCCTGAGCGGTGCGGTGTGCCCCCTGCTGTGGTGCAAAGACTCCCAGCACAGCTGATTTCTCACTGCTCACCTGACATGAGGCACACGCTCCATGCTGGCAGAGGACGCAGCTCACAGTGTCGTAAATCAAAGGGACTCCACGTGGCGAGGCCCTCAATCTCAGCCCGGTTTGTGGGGCATAATGGCTGCTCCATACATGTCGAGTTTCATTGCTTCATATTAGCCCTTCTTTAGAAACTGTTCACGTGGGAAGAAATCAGGTACCCTGGCACCTTTACACACACGGTGCCTGCCAGCCTGCCGAGGTACGGCCTGAGCCCTGGTCAATCACCTCCAGATGGTCCTCAGTGATCTCCAAGTCCTGCTAATGCCCCCAAGCCTGGGAAGCCCAGAATATCTCCAGGAGAAGCAGAGGACACGTCATCCCAAAGTTCATAAAGCCTGCCAGGATCTGCAGGCTGCGAAGCACAGGGCCAGCAGGGCAGGACTTCCTGTCAGATGAGCGGGGACTGAAGGGCTTCTTTTTCCATCCTCAGCTTGCCAGGGACTCTGTGACTCTGCACAAATAACTCAATCCCTCTGAGCCTTGGTGTCCTCGCGAATAAAAGGGCAATGCGTCAAGCCAACAACAGCGTGTTGGAGAGAAAAGAGGGAGATGCCCATTTGTGGAACGTGCTGGTTGCTGGAGGAAGCGCATGGCTTCAGGGGCCTGGTCGGGTGGGGGACAGGGTCCCACAGCACCGTCTGGCCCTGGAGTCAGCAACCACCCACCAGGCCAGAGTAGATGCAGAGCTTCCCTGGGAGCACAGGATAAAGGGGCACAGACGGCCGTGGTAACACAGGGATGCTGAAAACGGCCCATACTGTGACTTCAGACCCTTGCGAAGTGCTAGAAGCCTGGACGTGCCTCAGCGTATGAGCTCGGAGACTTGGCCTGAAACACAGAGTGCAAATATCTCATTAAGGCTTTCATGTTGATTACATGTGGAAAGGATAACGTTTTAGGCATTTGAGTTAATTAATTTCTCTTTACTCCCTATAATGTGGCTCCTGGAAAATGTAAAATTACACACATAGCTCACATATTTCTTTTGGACACTACTGGCTCAGACCCTGGTTCAAGCCATTTGCATCACATACTGTGTGACCTTGGGCAGGTAACTGCACCTTGGGGTCCTAATCTGCAAAACAAGAGCTGTCCTGGCAGGTGAGTTTGAGCGAGTTTGTTTGCTCCTTTCAGGGGCTGACCCCTCCCCAGCCATTCTGCCCAGGCCTCTTCCCCACTTTCCTTTTTCCTTGGCAGGCTGGGGGGGTGGGGGGAGGCGGTGGTCACGAAGCCTTTGTTTGGTGAAGAGTTGATTGGCGGGGAAACCAAGCAAGAAAAACAAACAGGACCCATCTCTGTGTGGTCACTTAGGAGAACCATGTGAAAACAGTCAAGTCAAGAAAGCAGCAGCCGGAGACATCCGAGTCATTAGTGAGGCGCCCACGGAACCCCCAGGTAGGAGGGAGGGAGGAAGCGCAGAGGGGACCAGGCTGCGTAGAGGGGCTGCAAAAGGGGAAAGAAGGAAAGCAAAGGGAGGTCTGGTGGGGGAAGCCAGAGGTGGAGGGGAGGAAAGGGCCTCCAAGCTTGGAAGTAATTATTCAAACCTCATGCACCTTTCAAGACAGAAGACAGCAACCTCCAGCTCCAGCACCTCTGCGTCCCCAGTGGCAGAGCGGGTCAGCTTCTGAACCCAGCTGGCTGAGAGCAGCTTTCAGCATCAACTCTGCCAGGCAGGAGGAAAACACCCATCCTGCCAGCATTCAGAGAGAGGGGACTCCACTGGGGTCCTTCCTTGTGCTGCTGTGGCTGGGGCCAAGGAGTAAGAATGCAAGGATGGTTTGTCTGCCGCCACTGGGATGGAACCAGCTGGAACCTGCTCACATCCTGCTCTGCCGGTAGCCACCATGTGATGGATGGGGGTTAAGAACCTGCCCCGGCCAGTGTCAGAGAGGGGGCCTCACTGGAAGCCCATCTTCTAGGGGGAAGGGAATAAAGCTGTCCAGGCCTCACAGCCCAAAGCTCCTGAGCTGTGCAGAGAAGGCTCCGTCAGGGGCACTCTCCTGCCTATTTTGATGAGTAGAAACACAGCCCTGACCCTGTGATGTCAGCACCAGGCACAGCTGGACATGCTCCTCCCAAAGGTACCGGTCTTCAGGGTGGTGAAATCGTGCACTGACCTGCTCTGTCCAGAGGGTCTGATCAAGACCTGCCCATGCCAAGCTGATAAAATTTGGCCCCTCCACTCCCTCTTCAGGGTCCCCCACACTAACAACCACCTTCCAAGGGAATTAACGCCATGACCTTGGCCTGGATGCACTGCCCTAAGCGTGCCCCACTGTGCCCCCCTTCATTGGTGTTAAATGCCCCCCCAGCTCTGCTGGCTCCTGCACAGCCACTGCTACCTTCTGCTCTGCAGTGACCATTTACCAATCTAATCGTTTCCATAGCCAGCTGCAGCTCCTGGGGGAACAGTGAGCCCCAACCAATCATCTTGGCCCCTGCAGGCAGGTGATAAATGCAAACTGGGTGAATGAATGAAAGAAAAATGGGTGGATAGTTCAGAGTCATTCTGAACCCTTCCTGTTTAACAAGGAGCAGAGGACTCAAAAAGCAGACTCCGACCTGACCTGGCTTAGATCCTTCTCCACTTCTGTGTGACCTTGGGCAAGTTACTTAACTTCTCTGTGCATAACAACTGGACCCACCTCAAAGGGTAGGAGTAACCTAGTTACTTTCAGCAGTGCCAGACGTGTTGCAGGACCAGGGAAACCACACAGTGTCCGCTCTGATTATTCCATTCATTCACCCAAGACCATAGAACCAAATGCTTTTTAAAATTCTGATGTTGGACCCAACAGCCAATCTTGAGTTCACTGCCTTCAAACAGAAGGCAAGGAGTTAAACCCATCGGCCTTGGAAAAAGGGGATTAGCGGCATTGTGTCTGTTTAGTTACTCAGCTCCCTGACTCTCCAGAGAAAAATATCTTGAAAGATTAGATTATGTAGCACGAACTACTAACGGGGCCACAGAGGAGAAGGGGCCCGCTGTCACCTCCTTGCTAAGCCGAGGCCCGCAGGCTAATTTCCCGTAGGTGGTCTGGCCAGATTTCCTGGAGTCAGGGGGACAGAGCAAACAGTCTTTCCTGTGCCCCCAGGGATTACAGCGGGAAAGCACTTTTTAAACCTTAAATTAAAAAACTGAAAGGCTGCGTCCATTCTGCAAACTCCACGTACTTAATTTTTAAAACAGCAGCACATCCAGGACTCTCACCAGCAGCCGCCTTCTGCCTCGGACTGTTAGAGAGTGTCTGCCTTCCAGAAAAACAACTCACAGGGAGAGGCAAGCGGAGGGAGAGGGCCTCACAAAACAACTCCAAGGGTGACTTTCCTTCACTTCCCCGGGTGTTAGGGCTGTGGAGGACATCTGCAAGGGACGGCTGAAAACTGCTCATACTGTGACATTATGACCCTCCAAGGTAGTCGAGGCTGCTCCTGGAACAGAAAATACCCTGTCCCAGGTATGAGCTCACCCACTGGACACGAAGGGGACAGCTGCAACATTGAGACATCACCACACGCACAGACGGTGCCCAGAGATGCCCAGATGGCCAAAGATCAAACAGGAAGCAGAGAAGCCGGGATCCAGGCATGGTGGGAACAGCAAGCCAGTGGATGAAGCGCCACGAAGCCTGACTCAAGGCTCTGCTTGGCCGTTTCTGAGCTGTGTGCCCCTGGCCCAGTCTCTTGGCCTCTCTGAGCCTCAGTTTCCACATCTGTAAAATGCTAGAACTATCCTTCCCGGCTTCACAAGTTTCAGTGAAGACTCAGACCCTGTATTTGAAGATGCTGTTTCATACACTGTTCTACAGATTCAAAAGAGAGCTCTTACTAACCACCCAGAAAAGTGATTAATTCTTTCTCTTTGGGGGGAAGTGGGCAGCCATTATTTCTTCATGCCCCTGGATTACCCAAATATATCAACTGTCACTCCCTGAAGCTAAAACTTCGTAGGAAAGAAGTCTCTGAAACCTAAGAAAGAGGTAAGGAGTCACAGTGAGTGACTCCCCTCCTCGAGACAGTCCAAAATCTACTCCCAGTCAGGCAGGTATGACGTGGTATGTGTTTCCAGCAAGCACTACCCTGCCCCAGTTTTGAGACAGTGTCGATTCCAAGTGGCTGATGGAGTCTGCCCCCACAGCCCTATAAAGCTCTCATGCTCTGGGCACAGTGCACCTTCCCAACCTCCCTAGGGCTGGGAACCAGACCTCGAGGGACAGCCCTGAGCCCTGTAGCCACTGAACTTACTCAAATAGCCAGTCCACAGGAGCCCACGCAACCTAGGTAGCCCCCTGCTGACCACACAGAAGCTGCCCACCACAGCTCACTGTTCCCTGGCCCCAGGAGCACCTTCTGTGTGGCCCTGCCTGGCGTCCACTCCCACTGGAAACTGTAACTAGCAAGGGGTTCCTCTATTGGAGCATCAGCGTGTTGTATCTGGCCATCAGAAAAAGGCTTTAAATTTTGCAAAACACACAGTTTCTCAAAGTGGTGTAAACAAAAGCCTCAGCTTTTAGAATGGGAATCAGCTGGAGGCCAACTTGACGCCCATCACAATTTCAGGTCACCTCCAGACAATAAAGAGTACAGGACAGATGTGAGGACCGTCCCGGGGAGAGGTCCTGGCTAATTTGTCAAGTGAGAGAGAAAAACTACATCCCAGCACTGAACGCCTGCAGCTGTGAGCTGTGAGGTGGCAAGACCCACCACCTCTCATTACTGAATCTGCAGCTCCCAGCTTCACACCTGACGTGCTGTGGCAGGTGCTCAGAAACATTAGGCCAACCCATGAATGGGTCTGGGATGGTTCCCCGGATGCCACGTCAAGAGACAAGTCTCACTCTCCATATGCACATGTGAGCTCCCAGGGAGAGCCGTCTACACCATGCTGGCTCCACCTTGGGAGCAAGAATGAGGCAGCCTACAACTTCCAGTCCTTCCAAACCGATGTACAGGAAGCACAGAGAGGTAAAGAAATTCCTTCTCCTGCCCTCTACTCAGGCACGAGTGTCCTCCCATTCCAGAGGGAACTCCGACTAGTGAGAAGGTTTTGTAAGAACATGCCGTTTTCTTCCTGGTACTTCCAAGTGCACACACGCGCACACCCACAGCAGCCAAGGAACTTCTAAGACAAGTTAATCCCAAAATGAAGGTGAGGAAGGAAACCTACCCCAGGACACCGGTCCCATTTGATGTTGGCTTTCTGTTTGTTTGTGTTAGGGCTCTTAACATTTTCTTTCCTGAACAAAGGGCCAAACTATCTTTTGGGATCAGACAAGGAGATCGTCTCTGAGCTTTCAGTCAAAAACTGAACAGATGTTCCAGCAACTACAGCCCCGACCACCAAGACCCACCAGTGAGTGAGCACCTAGGGACCTGCGCCAGCCCCCGCACCCTCCCGCTCACGCTGCACACGCACCACCCAGGTTTACAGGCCCCCGAGATACCCACTAATTGCCTCCTCTTCCCTGCAAACCCACAGCCTCCGGGTTGAAGGCACTGCTACTGCGGGGACCGTTCCATAGTCCTGCCCTGGCATGAACACAGAAGCTGGGAAACTACCACCTGCCATCTTGGGCTAAATCTTGGAAGCGTCTTCTCCTCACCCCCAGCCCAAACTCACCACCTGTGACATCTCTCCCAGCTGTCCCTCCTCATCCACCTCCTCTCCCTCTAAACATACCCCCCACATGGGGCTTCCATATCTTTGGTGAATTCTGCCCTCTGGTCCAAGCATTTGTAGGGTTCCAGGAGGCTTGGGGGCTCTAAACAAGCCCAAAGAAAACAGATGAAACAGAGAATCCCCATGGAAGACCGTGACACCGCTGAGAAGTGTTTATTCCCTATGACAGTGAGACATGGTGCCCACCCACCTGCCAGCCAGTGATGGGGGCCGTGGAGCCCAGACACACACAGCTGTCTTCTGGGGACGGCTCTTCCCAAACTAATCATGTGGTTCCACCAGAAGCTGCCGTCTTCCAGAAAGAGCCCCCATCACGTGCTGTCAGCCTCAGCCCTGACGGGTGCTGGTGGCCAGAGGAAGATAGGGACAGAGAGGAAGAGCCCACCAGGCCCCTCCCTAAAGCACGGCTGTCCCACCACGCCCTCCATCCATAAGCCCCTCACAACACAAAATACCCATGCAAGAAAAAGAACTTTAAGGTTGAATGTTCAGGTGGCAAATTCTCCCATCAACAGCAAGCCCTGTTTTTTTGTTTGTTTGTTTGAGACAAAGGCTCGGGCTGTCACCCTCGGTAGAGTGCTGTGGTGTCACAGCTCACAGAAACCTCCAGCTCCTGAGCTTAAGTGATTCTCTTGCCTCAGCCTCCCAAGTAGCTGGGACTACAGGCGCCCACCACAACGCCCAGCTATTTTTTGGTTGTAGTTGTCATTGTTTGGCAGGCCTAGGCTGGATTTGAACCTGTCAGCTCTGGTGTATGTGACTGGTGCCTTAGCCACTTGAGCTACAGGCACCACCAGCAAGCCCTTCTTTAATAAAAATGACAACAGTGAGAGAGGCCCTAAGTAACAGACTTCAATCGATGTGATGTCACAACAGACTGAAACAGCATGGGGTAGCCACCCCAAGATCCGCCCTCCAGACCTGACATGTGTATGACATCGTCCTTGTATAGAGGGTGGTGGGGATGGAGAAGTCAGAGAGAGATGAACACCAGCCTGAAACCAGAGTCAAGTTCTCTTAAGAAAGGCCCTTAATATGTTCAGGGTTTTTGTGCAATAGCAAGCACCTCCGAGAAAACCATAAATACACTTTCCGTGATGGTAGAAGAAACAGACCAGAAGTCTACTCTGCAGATGTGGGGGGAGTAGGGGAAGGGAAGGAAACATTTGGGATTAAATCTTGTCATTTGAGTGGCGCAGCTGATGAAAGCCAGGAAATTCTAAACGTGTGCACGGACAACCTGCCACTCCAATTTTACACTCCGGACCCCCGAACAAAAGCTACACTGTGAGGTGCCTGGGGACAGCGCTGGAGTGACTGCAGAGGGAAGGGGCACAGGTTTCCTTTCAATTTAATGACTTTGCAGTGTTGAGTGTGAAAACCAAAATGTTGTTCTGCCATGCGGGCAGACACTTGGGCCCCATCTCCTCCCCCAGAGCCCCAGCAAGGCAGTTTCAGGGTGAGGGGTGGTCACCTCACCCTGCTTCTCCTTAAAGCCAAGAGCACTCCCACCAGCAGGGTCTGACCTGCCTGCCATGTGGCCACAGAGGAGCAGGGGCAGCCTCACCACCCCGGGTCCTGAGCCCAAACAATCCCAGCACTGTCCCCACCACAGTAAATCAGAAAAAGCAAGCACCAGCATCCTTGGAATCAGCTCAGGAGGGGACCATGCCTGTGTGTGTGGAGCCAGAGAGTCCTTCAGAATGAAGACCTCTGTTCACTAATGGCATTCTGGGAAGAATAACAGGGAGACCGTAAGTCCCAGCAACCCTGGGGCTCCCGTATGTATTCACTGGGTTCAGCTGACAGCCTTCAAGGGGATTCAGTCCTGCAGATAAAACGCAGGGCCTTTTACCAACATAGGTTTGCAGAGTGGGGCCCAGGCAGGTGGGACAGCAGCAGAGGAGAAGCAGGGAGGGGCCTGAGGCCACGAGTTCTGGACCATGGAGGGCTGAGCACAGGGTATAATCACTTGTGCCTCCGAGGAAGAAGTCATGCAGCAGCTGGGTTTAGCTCCTGTGCCCTGATTTGAAGACCCAACCCAGAACCACTGGGCCTGGAGGGAGACCCACACTCACCAGACCCTTCTTACCCACCTGCCATCCTCCCTCCAAACCCCACACACACTCAGCCACACCTGCTCCCCATCAGCCCCACCAGCCACACGTTTTAGCCCAGGCTGTTCCCTCTGCTCAAAATGCCCTTCCTGGCCAGGCTGGGTGGCTTACACCTGTAACCCCCACACTCTGGGAGGCCAAAGCTGGACAATCCCTTGAGCTCAGAAGTTTGAGACCAGCCTGAGCAAGAGCAATCAATCTCTACAGAAAATAGAAAAACTACCCAGGGGTTATGGCAGGTGCCTGTAGTCCCAACTACTCCGGAGGCTGAGGCAGGAGGATCACTTGAGCCCAAGACTTTGAGGACGCTGTGAGCTGTGACGCCACAGCATTCTACCCAGGGTGACTAAGACTCTCGCCAAAACAAAGACACAAAATGCCCTTCCCACACGTCTCACCCTGACGAAATCCTCATGTCCTTCAATGCCCACATCGAAGTCACACCTCTGCTGCCCCGTCAGTGGCCCCAGACTCTCTGGAGAGAGTGGGCGCCCTCCCCTCCCAGGCCCGCTCCCTGGCCCTGCACGCGCCGGCTCGGGGGAGCCGCCCGCCCCGCGCCACCCACCCCGTCGGGCCGCCCGCCCCGCGCCGCCCCTACCTCGGCTCCTGGACGGGGACTCCGCGCTCTGGAGGCCCCACGCCCCGCCCGGGGGCGCGGCCGGGCAGCGGTGCCCACAGGACACGGACCCGCCGGGCCTCCGCCAGGCTTCGGGCCAAGCGGGAGGGAGGAGCGCCCCCGAGACCCACGCATTTTAATTTACTCCTGTCCCTCTGGGTAACGGTCCGAACAGCCACCGCTGTGCCTCAACCTTCAAGCGGCACTTAGGACGCTCGGCCCCTCGGCGGCGCCTCAGCCACGGCGCGCGCGCAGCGCCACCTCGCGGCCGGCGAGGGTGGCGGCAATCGCGGGTGGTGACGAGGCGCGGGGCGGGGGCGGGGCGGGGCGTCTCCCAGCCGCCAACAGGACGCGAACCGCCGGCTCCACGAGGTGAGCGCAAGCACAGGAGGTAGACCTGGTCCCCCAGCTGGCGTGTCTCGTGCGGAAGCGCAGACATTGCCATGACACAAGGTGGCACAGCCCAGTGGGGGAACCGGAGTGCCGTAGGAGGCACAGGTGAGCAGAGTTACACTAGAATTTCCAGAAGATGCTGTTGAAGGATGGTCTGGGGCCCCCAGACGCAGGGGCCACAGGGCACTTTAATTAGCTCCCTGGCTGGTTCATTCAAAAACGTGATCCACGCGGCTGGTGAGGTGGGAGTCAGACTTAGCATTTTATAGATATGGAAATTGTGTCCCTGAGAGGTTCATTAACTTATCCAAAGTCACATAGCTTCTCAGCCGCAGTTCAAGCCAAGTTTCAGCCCCAAAGATCAAGTGTGCGGAGTTCCATCAGCAGATACTCACAGAGCCCCTGTCAAAGGGCCGGCAGTCCAGCCAGGCTCAAGGGACACACAGCCGTGGACAAAGCAGAGCAGCACCCCACTCCCACAGAGCCGATGGCCAGAGGGAGAACGCCTGAGACACAGCAGACAGGAGGGGAAGGCCGGCTGCCCCAGCACAGCCAAGCAGACCTGCTTTCTACCAGGCTCTTATTGCATCTCTGGGCCTCAGCTTTCTCATCTGTAAAATGGGGATAAGAGTGGGACGATAGATGATTAGGAAAGATCAGGCACCCAAGGCAGGATGCCCCAGTTACTCCTAGATTATAACCTCAGTGTGTATTTCCTTAGAACAAAGCCATTCTCAATCCTCAAAATCAGTAAATTCTCCTTGATACAATGTTACTATCTAAACTACAGCCCTTACTCCTGCTTCACCAACTGTCCCAGGAGAGTCCTTAGACCAAAACTGACCGTGCCAGGCCTTGGCATTCAGCTGTCCGATCTCTTTAGTCTCCTCCTTCAGCTGGAACATTCCTCAGCCTTCTGGCCTTTTGCAACCCAGTTATTTCACAGAATGTCCTTCACTGTGGGTTTGTCTCCTGTTTCCTTGTGGTTAGACTGAGGGTCTGCATTCCCAGCAGGAACGCTGGGAAGTGATTTGGGTCAGGAGGCCCTAGGTGTCTATTTGTCCATTAATTGATATTAATATTGATTAAGATGGTGTTTGAGGTTTTCTTCACTAAGTTCATACTTTACCCTGCACAATTAGTATCTTTGAGAGGTCGTAAACATCCATCACTCATGAGGTTTCCACCCACCTGTGTTACCATCCACTAATGGCTCTTACCTACTTCAGTTATTGCCGACGTGGCTGCCAGGTGCTGGTTTTCCAATGATGTTCTCTACTTTTGTTACCTGGCATCACGTCAGACCTTGTCTTAGAAGCAGATTATCACACATAAGCGTGGGGAATTAGTCTCCCTGCATCCCACTTGCCCCTCCAATGTTCTCCACACAATAATTAGAGAGAAGCTGTGTATGGTGGCTCACACCTGTAATCCCAGAACTTAGGGAGGCCACGGAGGACCGCTTGAGCTCAGGCGTTTGAGACCAGCTTGAGCAAGAGCATTGAACAAGAGCGAGCCCCTGTCTCTAATAAAAATAGAAAAATTAGCCAGGCATTGTGGCAGGCACCTTTAGTCCTAGCCACTTAGTAGGCTGAGGCAAGAGGATCACTTGAGCCGAAGAGTTTGAGGTTGCTGTGAGCTATGATGACACCACAGCACTCTAGCCTGACAACAGTGTGAGATTCTGTCTCAAAAAAGAACAACATAAGAATGGAATGGAATCATTTGGGACTTTTTGTTTGTGTCTTCAGACCCCCCATTCATTTGAAGGCTTTTATAAGCCTCTACTGAGTACCAGGCATGTGGTAAAGAAGAGGAAGAGTGACAGGGATCGTTGCGTTTAGTCCTACAGTGACCATCGGTCACCCCATTTCACACGTGAGGAAACCAGGGCTCAGACAGGCTGAGTGAGCAGCCGGCTGGGATGGGAAGCCCGGTCTGTAGGACCCAATATCAGCTGTCACAACACTGCACGTGTGTCACCCCCTTGGCATCTCAGCAACAGCAAGTCTAGTCTCTGTGAGTAGAAAGACAGGCAGGCTCCTGATATGGCTCTCAATGCTGGCCAAGATTCAGAAAATCCTACTTAATATTCTGTCCAAGTAGGAGACCAGGGAAGACCTACTAGTGATAAGCTTTAGAGAGCTAGACAAGCTTGAAATAAAAGGATGGTCTGGTAAGTCTAGAGTAATAAAGCCCAGACTGATCCTCCTTTCTTCTACAAGGAACAACAAAGGAAGTGATCATTGGTTCAGGAGCATCGGGAGGGGAAACAAGTGAGGGGAGCATTATGAAATAGACACGTGGTAAGAGGTGGGCAGGTCCTCAGCAGGCTCATGACAGACTCAATTCCGCCCAGAAAAAGACCAAAGAACTCAAAGCTAGGTCAGCAGAAATTCTCCAAACTGGCTCGATGCCTGAGCTCAAGCGGCTAAGGCGCTAAGGCGCCAGCCACATACACCTGAGCTGGCGGGTTCAAATCCAGCCTGGTCCCATGACGGCTGCAACCAAAAAAATAGCTGGGCATTGTGGCAGGCGCCTGTGGTCCCAACTACTTGGGAGGTGGAGACAGGAGACTCACTTGAGCCCAGGAGTTGGAGGTTGCTGTGAGCTGTGATGTCACAGCACTGTACCCAAGGGGACAGCTTGAGGCTCTGTCTCAAAAAAGAAAACAAAGGGCCAAGCCTCTTTGTAGAGCAGGATAGATGTGCTACAGCTCTTACAAAGGGCCAAGCCTCTTTGTAGGGCATGATCAGCAGCAGAAGTGTTACAGCTACAGCTCTTACTAAGGACCAAACCTCTTTGCAGGGCAGAGATCAGCAAAGGGCCAAGCCTCTTTGTAGAGCAGGATCAGCACTGGAAGTGCCACAGCTTTCCCTGCTTCTCCTGGACAGTCTGTGATGGTCTGCTGAAGTCTTGTTCTTTTGCTCTATCTTCCTCATAGGTCTGCAACGATCTGCGATGATGTGCCCCTAGGCGCTCTGCTCAGGGCCTTATATAGGTGTAATAGCTTAGCTGTGATTGGTCCATAAAATGGACCAATCAGGAGCAGGATTGAAAATGGACCAATCAGGGGCAGGATTGAAAATGGACCAATCAGGAGCAGGATTGAAAATGGACTAATCAGGGATGGGCGCCAGTTTTCCCTTGATTGACAGGTCCTCTAGCACCGCTCTACTGGAGCCTCTGGGGGAAGAAAGCTCCCTCAGTTGCCCCAACCTGCCGGTTTTTTTGCTGGCTGCTGCCACCAAGACAGAAGTGGCAGGTCCCCCAGGCCGTGTTCGGCTGAGCTGGCTGGGGTGCCACTTTTCCGGTATCAGCTTGAGGCTCTGTCTCAAAAAAAAAAAAAAAAAGAAATTCTCCAAACTGAAACACAGGAGATATGGAGGAGGAAGTGACAGAGGACAACCATGAAGATGATGACGGGTCTCAAGAGCAGGAGGGACCGTGTGTAATCGAAACAGGAGGGAAAAGAGAGACTGGTAGCAGGAGATACGTGGGAAGAGATGATGGCCGCGAGTTTCACGAAACTAATGAAAGACATCAAGTCACAAATCCAAAAAGATCAGAGAACCCCACACAGGATATTTTCTTAAAAGACATATCATATTCAAATCCTGCAAAATGAAGAGAAAGAGAAAATCTTAAAGGTGGTCGGAAAAATGAAGGAGCAAAGATGAGAGTAATGGTAGATTTCTCATCAGAAACCACATAACATAGAGGGTGATGAAACCTCATCGCTGAAGTGCTGAGAGAAAAATAACTGTCCGCCCAGAACTCCCCCTCCGGAAGAAATAGCACTCATAAATACAGGCAATTGATTTAATTTCGGTGAAATTACATCTGAGGTCATTAATTATCAGGAGACTGTGCAGTGACACCAGACAGAAACTTGGCTCTCCGTGGGGGGCCAATGAAGAACTCCGGAAATTGTTAGAATGAAGGTAAGTATGAGAAAACTTTCTAATTACACAAAGGTATTTAATAGCTAAAGCAAAAATAGAAGCAAAAGATTGTGTATGTCTGACGACAGTAGCATAGAATGTGAGGGACGATAAGGTTACCACTTGTACATGAAGTGATACACGGTAGAGAGACAGTGAAAAATTAAAAATGGACGTATATATTATAACTCTTAGGCCAAATATCCTTAATCGTTATTTAACACAAATATCATGGCAACGTACCATGGGCTTTATAACCCACATAGACATGAGATGGATAAGAAAAACCATACAGAAGTGAGAGCAGGAGAAATTTCCACCCACATCATTTTAAGCAAAACCAGCACATCTGTAAATGCGGAGTGTGTCGACCTCACAGGATTATGAAGACTAAATGAGATCACAGGTGCAGTATCAAGCCCAGGGCCTGACACGCCTTAAGTGCTGGGTAAATATCTGTTGAATGAGTGACTTGCTCAGCGTCAGCAAAGCCGAGACTCCCAGGAAGTGTCCCTGTGTGGCTCAGGGGGAAATTGGTTAGTAGCCAGCACTTCCTGTCTGGGAAGCAGTCTATAATCAATTTCACCACCCGAGACTCCGTCCACCTCCCAGGAGCTTGTGAGTGAGGCAGACGGACTTTGGTTAGTAATGGCCATCAGGAAAAATAAACTCACCTACAGAAAAGGACAGTGAGAACCACCAGCAGCTGATGTTGAGAAAAGGAACGTTTTAATCTCCTGTACATCTGTGATGCACATTTATCCTGCGATGAGCATTTGTACTTCTGTGTCTGACCTTGGGGAGACCCTAACACGTCTGGCCGGTTTAAAGATGAATGTGGAAACCACACACAGAGTCCGCCGTGAGACAGCCAATAAATGCTCCCCAACCTGGCTGCAAGGCAGACATGGCTACAGATCCGTGGCCTCCCACCCCAATCCTGGGCTTGGAGCAGCCAGCACGGTCCACGGAAAGATGTTTCAATGGGATGTGAGTCAACAGAATTACTCATTTCCATTTTTCGCAGGAGAAATATGACCCACCTTAGAGTAGAAAGGGGGGCTGCTTGAGTAGACAGGCAGGTGGGGAAGCCAGGGCATGTTGGGGAGGAGCCTGAGGACCCTTGAGGCTGGGGTGTGGGGGAGCCCATGCCCTGATGCTGACCTCACGGCCCACCCTTTTGCTTCAGCAACTTCCACACCAAGCAGCTGTGCGCAGTTATAGCCCCACACGTTGCCTTCCCTCACCACGTACAGCTCTCCGCTCTGCTTGTCTGCTACTGTACCGTGGAGAGCCTGCAGAAGCCCATGCAGCCTCAGAAGTGACAAAGATGGGTGGGACAGCCCTTCACCACTGGGAGGCAAAGCCCGTGGACAGTCCCTCGCCTCTTCTGTCTGCAGGAGACAGTTCCCTGTGCAATCCACACCCATCCTCAGAAAGACCCCAACAGGGTCCCCACCAGCCGCGGCCTGTGCCCTCTCGCCTCACACTACTTCCCCCAAGGGACTGTCTTGCTGGAGGACCAACTTGCAGAATGTATCCAATTTAACAGTTTGCAAAAAGTATTTACTTTAGTTCTTTATAATGTATACAGAGATTTATATGGGATAGGAGGGTTTTAATAGATTTTAAATATTTCTACAAAGCTTTAGGTAGCTGATTTTTATTTTATCTTCCTCATAGCATTTTCCCCAGCAAAGGGGGGAAGGGGCTGTGGGGAGGCAAAGCCAGACAGTACTGGGGGAGGGGCCCCCCCCTGCTCCTGGGCTTCATGCCACCCACTTGGACCCTAAGAGTTCTTCAAGGTTGGACAGTGCTCTGGGCGCAGCTGGATTTGGACCTCAGCTCCAGTACCTGACAGTGTTGGGGCCCTGGTAGGTAACTTACATGCTCATAACCTCCCCAGTATGAAGGGCTACACCACCGCCCCAGGGATGGTGCTCAGTTCTCTGGGCAGCAGGAGCCTGGTATGGCGGGATATTGTTATTATTACCACGAGCACAAATACTGCCTGCAGAGCTCCCACGATTCTGAGGAAACTGCTGGAAGGTGTAAGAGTCCTGTCATCCAGAGACCTGCACGTTTTTCAAGAGGCACTGAGGTGTGGCCGCTCTTCCCCAAGCACACCTCTACCCCAGCCCCAAGCTAAGCGCTCTGACCCTGCCCTCCAGAGGCTGCTGTCCTGAGGCAGTGGACGGCGCCCAGGGGCAGCCTCTGTGAGAAGAGGAACCCTTGTAGGTAGACATGGCACAGGGACAGCACTCCTGTCAGCAGGACCAAGACAGGAGGCTGGAAGTAAGAGCCACAATCGGACGCATCTGCTGGATACCAGGCTGGGGCAAGGCCTGGCCGTGCAGCTGTGGGCACGTCACCGACCGCGCCTCCCTGAGCCTGTCAGTGTGAAGGTGGGTTGAGATGATGCTGATGGAGCACCTCACAGAGAGGGAACAGGAACTGTCATTGTTAGTGCTCAAAACATCAGTCCAATCAATTCCTTCCCCTCGTCCACCACAGAAAAAGAAAAAAAAGTTTACATCTAGTAAATGGTAGTAACACCAAGTGCAAGAAGCCTGGAGCTGCCCCAGCTGGCCACCTCTATGGTTGTGTCCCA
This sequence comes from Galago senegalensis, assembly GCA_963575145.1. NCBI lineage: Eukaryota > Metazoa > Chordata > Mammalia > Primates > Galagidae > Galago > Galago senegalensis. The sequence continues at coordinate 15,664 of CAUYTI010023695.1, read as the reverse complement.
CGGTGGGGACTTCAGCTTTCACTCTGCCACAGATGTGATGATGATGATCTGTATGGGGTAGAGACGCGAGCAGGAGGCCAGTGAGGAAGCTTTGGATGCTGCCGACCTCAGCAGTGACCTGAAGAGATAATCAGCACAGCTGCCAGCACATCACAGCCTCTGGCGAGCCCTGTGGACCCACTGCCGGCAGCCTGTGCTGCATGACCCTCAGCCACTTACCCACAGTGAGAAAACTTCATCTTTGTACACGGCGGTGTTCAAAGACCACCAGCAGGTGCTTCCCTGTCATGTCACGTGTCTTGTCTATATCTGAACTAGGGGTTTTATCAAACACACACACCTAGGACTTAGTCTGGAGACTCACCCCACGAGGCTGACACTGTTATTAGCTCCACTTTACAAAAGAGGAATCAAGGATCAGAGGGTTAAACAATTTACCTGAGGCCTCACACTGAGGGAGCAGCAGAACTGGAATGTGAACCAGGCGGCATGGTTTGATGTCCCTGCACTTTAGCACCAGGCAGTGGTGTCCTATCCAATCATCACTCCCAGGTGCCTGGTGTGGTAACTACCCAGGTTTGTGTCCTAGGAGCTCTGCTAAACTATGAACTCCTCAGGGGAGAAATTCTTCCTCTGTTCCTTATGTCTTCCATAACATGGACCATATGGTGGGCAACTAAATAAATATGTGAATGGATGGTGGTGAATAGCTGTGTGGATGGATGTTTAGATGGGTGGGTAGATGGATGGATGCTGAATGTGTGCGTGAATGGAGGAATGGATGGATTTTTGGATTGGCGGAGAGATAGATGGATTTTTAGATGGGTGGATGGATGGGTGCTGAACAAGTGCATGATAGATAGATGGATGAGAGATGGTGGATGGCAAATTTGTGGGCGGATGGGTGAATATGGAGGTAGGAGGATGAAAGAACAGTGGATAGGTGGCTAGTTGTATGGAAATGTGGGGGGAGGGTGGACAGATGGATGGAAGAGTGAATGGTAAATGGATGGTTGAGTGGATGGGTGGCTGAATTTTAGATGGGAGTGTTAGTGAGTGGATAGACGAATGGATGGTTGAGTGCATGGCTGCATAGATGGGTGGGTGAGTGGGTGAATGGCTGGATGGATAGGTAAGTGGGTGGATAGGAGGATGCATGATGAATGGGAGTGAGTGGGTGGGTGGGTGGATGAATGGATAGGTAGGTGGGTGGATAGCAGGATGGATGATGAATGGGAGTGAGTGAGTAGATGGTTGGATGGGTGGATAGATGAATGGATGGATAGGTAAGTGGGTGGATAGGAGGATGGATGATGAATGGGAGTGAGTGGGTAGATGGTTGGATGGGTGGCTGGATGAATGGATGGATAGGTAGGTGGGTGGATAGGAGGATGCATGATGAATGGGAGTGAGTGGGTAGATGGATGGGTGGGTGGCTGGATGAATGGATGAATAGGTGGGTGGGTGGATAGGAGGATGGATGATGAATGGGAGTGAATAGGTAGATGGTTGGATGGGTGGGTAGATGAATGGATGGATGGGTAGGTGGGTGGATAGGAAGATGGATGATGAATGGGAGTGAGTGGGTAGATGGATGGGTGGGTGGATGGATGAATGGATGGATAGGTAGGTGGGTGGATAGGAGGATGCATGATGAATGGGAGTGAGTGGGTAGATGGATGGGTGGGTGGGTGGATGAATGGATGGATAGGTAGGTGGGTGGATAGGAGGATGGATGATGAATTGGAGTGAGTGGGTAGATGGATGGGTGGGTGGGTGGATGAATGGATGGATAGGTAGGTGGGTGGATAGGATAGATGATGAATTGGAGTGAGTGGGTAGATGGATGGGTGGGTGGGTGGATGGATGGAGAATCCAATTCCTAACCAACTGGAGGAATACGATTATACTTCTGGTTGTAAGAGGTCCCACTCCTTAAAGGAGAACTACTGGAAATTTCCACATTTTCTTTCTGTCGACTTTGACAAATATTCCCCAGAAGAACAAGGTTCAGCCGTGAAACACCTCTTCTTTTCCTGAAGAAAAACAGCACCTCTTTTTTTTTTCTCTCTTGCAAAACATCTCGCATGGCCCCAAACAGATCTGGCACCTACGGGTCAGGAGCTGGGACCTTCACCAAACACATACATCATTAAATGTTCCCCTGAAATTAATGTTGCCACCGTTTCATGACCATGAATAAAGCATTAAACAAACACTGAGATGGAAAGAGCTCATTACCCCAGACCATTACATGGCTGAGGGAGGGTGCGGCTAAGTGCAAAGCCAATTAAAAGACCTCACGCTGGTTGTCAGCAGCACAGGAGGGATGGGGACGTCCCCAAGTACCTAGTAGGCACCTCGTAAAACACATAAACCAGATCAACAGCGTCAGATTCTCGGCTCCAACGGTGCCCTGTCCAGGATCCCACCTTCACCTGCCCCTGGGCCACATGTGACATGGTCGATGACACTCTGATCCAGGACAATCCAAGAACACACAGACCAGGTGGTCCATACCCATGATAAATATCAACCGTTTAGTCATTTGTTTTTGTCTGTTTTTGAGACAGAGTCTTACTTTGTCATTCTCGGTAGAGTGCTGTGGCATCATCATAGCTCACAGCAACCAACGATTCTCTTGTCTCAGCCTCCCAAGTAGCTGGGACTATAGGTGCCCGCCACAAGGCCCAGCTGTTTTTAGAAAAGGGGTCTCACTCTGGCTCAGGCTGGTCTCGAACCTGTGAGCTCTGGCAATTGGTCTTCCTCGGCCTCGGCAGGTGTCAGCCACTGCGCTTGGCCCTAGTCATTTGTTTTTATTTAACAAACACTTGCGTGGCACTTGCCTGCCGGGCACTGTTGAAAGTATTTTATTAACTCACTTCATCGGCACATCATCACCCCCTTTCTACTGCCAAGGACCCTGAAGTACAGAGATGAGCCTGCAGTAAACCATGGGACCAGGGCCTGGACCAGCCGCCCATGAGAAGCCAGCAGGTGTTTATTAAAATGCAGGCACTACACACACGTCCCAGCATCTGACCCTTCCCAAATCCCCAGTGCATAGACAGTCATACACCTGTTTTAAGAGACAATGCCTGGCTGTGTCCCGTGGAGACACACAGCATCCAGAGCCACACTGTCCACTGAGCAGCCACAGCCATAGTGGCTGCCCACAGCCATGCATTAAAGTGGTATTTTATATAAATTGAGTTAAATAAAATTTATGTATTTTTTTCTTTTTTTTTTTTTTTTTTTTTTGCCAGGGCTGGGTTAGAACCAGCCACCTCTGGCATATGGGGCTGACACCCTACTCCTTTGAGCCACAGGCACCGCCCTTAAATAAAATATATTACTAAAGGTAAATCTGAAGCAAGCACAGTGGCTCACACTTATAATCCCAGCACTCTGAGAGCCTGAGACAGGAGGATCCTTTGAGCTCAGGAGTTCAAGACCCGCCTAAGCAAGAATGAAACCATTTCTCTACTAAAAACAGAAAAATTAGCTGGGGCTTGGTGCCTGCAGTTCAGCGGTTAGGGCACTGGCCACATGCAATTCATCTGCAAAGTTAAGCTACTTAAAGTGAGACCCACCTGAAACAGGTGTCAAGCCCTTATCCAGTGGGTCTGGTTCCTGCCCTGCCCTGGCAGAGGGAGGAGACACTCAGACTGGCCCCTCTCCCCAGGGCACAGAAACAGGGAACAAGGGCCTCCCTGATGAATGGAAACCAGAAGTGATCACGTAAGTGGCCAGTTCAGAGTTTCACAAATAACATTTATTGACTGCATGCATAACAGAATTTCACCCACTTTCACACCAGCTCTCTGCAACTAAGAATCACCAGATGGTAAATAATTTGGATTGGCTCTTGGGTGTGAATTATACTAAAATACTGGATATCATAGACTCCCCCTCATCTGAGGACTCTTGTTGAAGATCTTGATTGTAACTAACGTTTTTTGCTGACTCTCTTGACAGCAGCTGAAGATTCCAACTTCAAAACCAGAACATTTGGCTGGAGAGCAAAGAGAGAGGCAGTAACCAAGCATTGTCCCGGCATGGCCGAGACTGCGGTGCCCTTGGCGGCCAGCCTCCATGGGCGCAGGGGCTGCTCTCCAGGGTCCCCACATTGCTCAGGGCCTGGGAGGTCCCAGGCAGGGATCCAGCTAGGGGAGCAGTCCCACTGCATGGCTTTCCAGCTGTAGGATCCCATGTGAGGCTTGTCCCCTCTGAGAGTCCACTTGCTCCACGGAGAGGACTGTGCAGACAGCACAGGAAATCAGGCTAAGGCCGGTCTGCCCAGACTGGGAGGGCTCCCTGGAGGGAGTGTCGAGCTCACCCTCTCCCCTCCAAGCCAGCAGATGGGCAGCCACGGCTCCTCCTGAGATAGCCCTGAGTGTGGCTTGGGGGGCTCACGGGGCTCCTGCACGTGGTGTCCCACATGGCTGGCTGGTGCCCGCAGCTCTAGCAAACACGGCAGAGGGAGGGGTTTCCGGGGCCCCTGAGATAAATGTTGACAAGGATGGAAGGAGGGGGCTCAGGATACCAAGTCCAGGGGTGGGAAACAGGAAGCCACACAAACAGGCAGGTGAGCCTCACCTCAGCCACACTTTGGGGGAACTTTAGCCACGCATCCATCTGCCCACTCATTCCCATTCATCAAGCACATGCCACCCCCACCCTGAACGCCTAGAGCTGGACCAGGCATCTTTCCTCTCCCTCCCTCCCCCTTTCCTCTTTCCTGTCTTCCTTCCTCCCTTCCTTCTGTGCGCTCTCCTTTCTTTCCTCCCTCCCTTCCTTTCCTCCTTCCCTCTTTCCTTCTCTCCTTCCCTCCTTCCTTTCAACTGACTAGATGACCCAGCAGTGTCCCCTTTGCTCCCCTAACTGTCTACCTAACTTTGTCCTTTCCAACCAAGTGTCTCTCTTTTTTTGCTTTTCCCAGAATGGGTACAAAGGAGTCCAATTAAATTTGATGATCAAGCTGGCAAAAATAAAAAGAAAGACAAATCCTTAAGAAAAACAACAAGGAAAGGAAGTCTGGAGAAGCTGCCCTCTGGTGCCACTCACGTTCATGGACCACACACAGCTGATGACACGGCCCAGCCCCTCCTGCTGCTCACGGCCAGCCTAGAGAGGCTGCCTCGGGGTCCACAGGGGACCCACACAGAGAGCACCATCACTCAACAAACATACAGGCAGGGGAGAGATAACCGCCTCCAGCTGAGAGCAGGGAGAAGCGGGGCTAACTTCCTGCTGAGAACAGCTAGAAAACTGGACCAGACCCACACAGGAGTTTTCAGATACTGCACATTTCCCAAAATCTTCTTACAGCTGAGTGGAGGAGACACTTCAAAAGCAAACAGGCAAACAGATGCACGCTGGATTGTGAACGTTCACACGTGTCCACACATCTCCATCTGCACTGTCATGTGCACATTCACACTCGTGTGCACACGGACGCCGGGGACGGGGGGGGGGAGGGGTAGTGAGGAGGGGAGAGGCATGGGGGAGAGGACAGGGAGGGGAGGGGCTTTTCTGACCCCTGGACCAAGGGATGCCCTGGAGGTGTTCTGGTCCTGAGCTGTGAGCCATGAGTGTTCCAGGGGCAACACTTGGGTGGAGGAGGGTAGGGACTGGACTCCAGGGAAGAGGCTCCCCACCCAGAGCCTGGTGGCCCTGGTTGAGGATAAGACAAGGAGCAGGTCCCCTCTCTGAGAGCGGTCAGACCCCAGAGACTGGCAGGGCACTAAGACCCATCATGAGATGACAGAAATTGACGGGTGGTCTCCTGGGAGCAGGAAGGGGGGCTTGAGCCCCCAAGAGCCCCACCACCACCTGGCCACTCTGGCCTTCTGCTCCTACGGATGTGCATGGCTGACACCTCACCTGGAAAGGGGGAGGAGCGGGGCCTGCACAGTACAATGGCCACCCTAGCATCCGATGGAATCCTCCCCGCTGGGCACCACACCTCACCCCCGCCAGGGATCACTGAGGGGGGGACCCCCATGATCCACCTGCTCACCGAATGGCTGTGATGATCCTCAGGATGACCTGGAGGAGGGCAAGGAGCCCTAGGCCCATGGGCAGCAGTGGGGATGGGCCGCTGGCTTCCCACCAAGGCACCAGGGCCCTGTCCTGGTGAGGGGCCTGGAGTTGCTGCCACTCCAGCAGGGGACGCCGGTCACAGCAGACACGCCAGCGGTTGTGACGGAAACAGGGACTCAGAGGGGGCTCTGGGTGGAGAAAGGGCAGGTGTGAGGCGCTTTCAGGATGGGGAGTCTAGGCCGGGTCAGGGGGATGAAGAAGGTATTCCCGACTGGTGATTTCTTGGTGACCATGGCCCAGGGAGCAACAGACTCGGGGTCTGAATTTCCTGAACTACAAAACGATGCTTGGAGCAAATAAATGCTGGTTTTCAGAAACAGGCCAGTGATGCATGTGATTCAAAAGCAAGTGAGCTATTAGTTGTTCTTAAAACCCAAAGTATTCTAAGCCAAAAATAATCAATAAAAACAACCCCCTAAGTGTGTGAACATTTAGTTCCGAGGGCAGCTGCTCCCACAGTCGCTTCCAGCTGCTGCAGTTTCCTCACCGAGGCGACTTCCAGCCTCTGTACCTGCCACGTGTGCCATTGCGCTGCTTCCTGTTTTGTTCCCTCTCTTTGCAGGGTCTTTTCTGCTGGGCCCACATGGGTCACCTGTGACACACACCTCCTGGACCTCCACCTGTGCCCAGACGGGGCCCTGGCCTCCAGGTTTACACTGACGGAGGCCTGGCCAGCAGGCTTGTTTTAGCAATAACTCTTGGGGACCTTCCCAAGCTATTCACATGAGTCCCTTTCGCTGTCTCTCCAGCTGCATACATAGATGTGCCACACTTCAAACACACTCCACTCGTGTCCCACAAGAGGCGTTCAAGTGGCTCCAATATTTTGCTCTGGAAATTCCTGTCAGTGTGAGTGGGGGTCAACACAGGGCCATGGATGGAAGGTTGCCCAGGTGTTACAATGTGATAGTATCCCTCCATCCCGCCCCCTTCCAGGGCTGTGACAGATCACCCTGTTACTAAGTGTGCTGCTTTTTATTAAGAAAAAGAAATTATTCTAGCACTCTGGGAGGCTGAGGTGGGTGGACTGCCTGAGCTCGGGAGTTCGAGACCAGCCTGAGCAAGAGTGAGACCCTGTCTCTAAAAATAGCTGGGCATTGTAGTGGGCACCTGTAGTCCCAGCTACTTGGAGGATGGGAGGCAAGAGGATCACTTGAGCCCAAGAGTCGGAGGTTGCCGTGAGCTGTGATGTCACCGCACTCAAAGAGTGTTATTGTTGCACTCTTTGTCAAGGGTGACAAAGTGAGACTTTGTCTCAAAAAAGGAAAAAGTGCTTATTTTTGCACCATTAAGAGATAAGTGCATTGGCTGGCAACTGTTCACTTCCCCCAACCCCCAGCAGATCCATGCAAACGCTCCCTTCCCAGGAGCCCACTTCCATTCGCAGACACATCCACTCACAGATGCCGTCCAGGCACACCGGGGAGGGTACACCGGGGAGGGTACGATGCCAGCCCAGAAGCACAAACGGGTCAGCCCTTGGCTCCAGGATGCACAGTGCGGGTCAAGCCCCACCCCCTTGTTAGAGAGACAAAGAAAGTGGTGGTGGGTGGAGCCGCATGTCCCCAGGACACTATGAAGAGAGCTTGATGCTCAGGCATCCGTGTCTCAGACACTCGAGGGGAAGACGTAGCTTCCTACACACGACAGGAATGTGGGTACAACGAACTGATGATGAATATAAAAAGGCACAGGTGCAGCTCCTGACTCTGTGCGGTGAACATTTCAGGTGCAGTTCCTGATTCTGTGTCGTGAACAGATCCATGCTGTGCTTTGAATATCTGCCCTGTCATGAGTACAGGAACGTGAGCAGATAACAGGCTGTATACAGGAATACGTGCTGTGTCGGGAATAGACAGACACCGCCCCTCCTGTGTCAGGAATTGTAGGAGATTAGACTACCCAAGGCCTGGCTGGACACCTGCTCCATCCCCAGCTGACACCAGCTGAGGGGTGGGGTGAGCTGGGGAGTGGAGGCTTCTCCCATTCCTTGGGGAAAGACTGTCGAAAGCAGGGCAGGGGATTCGCGGGCCTGGCACCACTGTGGTCCTCTTCGTTTCACAGGTGTCTGGGGACAGGAGGAGTCTCCCCACCACCCCGCCTCCCCGTGACACTCAAGGTGGGGATGAGAGGAGATTCTCGATGTTACCTTGGAAACTTTTACTGCTCTGTTGCCGCATCACCACCTAGAATACAAGAAGCGGGCGTGCGGTCAGCCCAGCCACTGCCGCAGGGGAGGGCAGGTGATCTGGACTGAACCCTCTGGGCGGGGGCAGGGGCCAGCTCAGAATGCCAGCCATGGTCTCCTTGCCACAAGGCCTTCACCCCAGGACAGTGCGCTACTCACTAATGGAAAACAAAGGAGGTCTGGGTGAAGGAAGGAAAGAAGCCCGTGGCTAGGGCCTGTAGCACAGTGGTTACAGCGCCTGCCACATATGCCAAGGATGGCCAGTTTGAACCCAGTCCAGGCCAGTTAAACAACTGCAACAAAAAAATAGCTGGGCGTTGTGGCAGGCACCTATAGTCCCAGCTAGTTGGGAGGCTGAGACCAGAGAATTTCTTAAGTCCAAGAGTTGGAGGTTGCTGTGAGCTGTGATGTCACTGTACTCTACTGAGGGCAACATAGTGAGACTCTGCCTCAAAAAAAATAAAAAAAAAGAAGCCCGTCCCTTCCTCCCTGAGACTAAGGCAGGGGTGGGAAGGGCCCATGGCTGGAGCTGTGGGGGTAGCTGGACCGATCAGAGAAAGGACAGGAAATTACAATGGTCCTTCCCAGCTCCCCCGTGCCAGGGCCAGGGCTTCCAACCCCAGGATGCCAGACAGTGAGGAGAGAGATGGAAGAGAGCCAGGCCAGGTCAGGGAAGGGGCAAGAAGGGGACAGAAGTGATGGGGAAATGCCCTTTGCAGAGAACCAGGTGGTCCAGCCCTGCCCAGCACTGCCCACCCAGAAACCTGGGACACCTGCTGGTCCTCCCAGCAGCCCAGCACCTCCTGTGTTCCACAGCCCATGGCAGCTGTCAAGGGACCCTCTCTAGGCAGTGGCAGAGGTCTCTGTCGGGGACCTCTGGGCACCCTGTGCTACCCTTCACACTGCAGGCTGGCCCTCCTCACCTGCTTCTGTGACCTCAGGACCTGGGGCACCCAGTAGGGCATCACTGCCTGGTCCCTCGGCACTGGGAGGCGGCCCCCAAAGCTGTGGCATGAGCAGGAGCACATCTTGGTAGTTTGGGGGATAGAAAACCGGACCATCTTTGGGATCTAACAAAGAGGAAGGAGCCACGGGTTCATCAGCAGCTGGAGTCTCGCCGCACGACAGCCCAGCTGGGCTCAAAGAGCTCCTCCTGCGTCCCTCCCCCCAACAAGCCCCTGACCCACCATGGGAGCACAGTGTCCCCTTCAGGACATTCCCAGGGGTGGGGGACACAGGGCCCCATGGCCTGCATGCCCTCATCACCCACCATCTGCCCTGGCCTGGGCAGTAGGATGTCTGCGTGACACCCGGGAAGAACATGTGGGGTGGCATCAGGAGACCTGGCCTGTCCTGAGCCCAGCAGTCTCCAGCAATTGCCCTTGAGCAAAACACGCAGCACCCCTGGCCTTGGCATTCTCAGCTGAATGGGGCTCTGCTGGCATTGTGACGAGGTCTACCAGGATGACAGACACACCTGTGACCTGGGAACGTCCCCTCTCAGGGTGCTTGTGCATGTGAAGCGCCTTGGGCACAAGTATGTGTTCCTTGCACACATCAGCAGAGACAGACAGCCAGAATGCCCCTCAGAAGGGACAGTAACTGATGGATGTCTGACAAGAGGGCAGCAGCCACTTGTGGAAGGAAAGAGCACAGGTGTCTACGCAGGGGGCCTGGGGCCAAAGCTCAGACTCACTGAGATCTGAGAGGGACCTAGTGGCAAGGTTGGACCCACACTCTTTGTTTAAATTTCATTTAGGGGTTGAATATTTGCTTTTTTCTTATTAGCTTCATCTCTTTGAGCATCGGTGAACCGGCTCCTGGGAACGGGACCCACCTTCCACCCCACAGGTGATGTCCAGAGGTAAAGAGAGCACAGCCCAGCAGCGCCACCCACTGGGGACCCACAGCCACCCAGGAATCAAAGGCGCCTCATCCCCAAACCCTTTCATCCTTCTCTTTCCAAACCACGTTTCCCTCAGCCAAGGCCATTCTAACAAATCCCACTTCGCCAAAACCAACCCTCAGAAATACAAGAAAAACAAAACCAATTAACATAACCCTTCTGATTCCAAGTGCTGGGTTACACACACACTCCCAGTCGCCAGCAGACACCAGTGGGGAAGGGGTTACCCACACATGCCGAGTCGCCAGCAGACACCAGCAGGGTGCCCATAATCATTTCAACTCTGACCCACCTACCTGATCCCCAGGGTGTGAGGGCTCAGTCCCATACGGCTCCCTCAACTTTGAACACCAGTCAAAAGTCCCAGCTATAAATCAGGATTCCCACAAACCCCTCCTTGGATTCAGTTCACTTGCTAGAGTGGTTCACAGAACCCAGGGAAACACTTTACTCAGGTTTACCCATTTATTATAAAGGACTTGGCCAAGAATACAGAAGAACAGCCAGGTGAGGGGGCACATGGGGAGAGGTGCAGCTCAGGGGAGGAGGAAGGATGGCTTGAGCCCAAGAGTTTGAGGTTGCTGTGAGCCATGATGACACCATAGCACTCTACTTAGAGTGACATAGTGATACTACATCTCCAAATAAATAAATAAAAATTTTAAATGTGTCTTAGGGGGAATGAGGGAAGGGGAGAGAGGAGAAAGGGAGGGGATGGGTGTGCTCCCACTTAATGGGTATAATGTACAGGGATAGGGCACACCTTTTGGGTGTGGGACACAACTACAAGAGGGACTCTACCTAACAAATGCAAACATTGTAACCTAGTTGCTTGTACCTTCACATTAACCTGAATTAAAAATAACAACAAAAAAGTATTTGTAATTCTGAGAGGTGTCTGATGCCCTGATGTGCACCCTCGACCCTAGGTGAAGACCCCCTGGTTTAAGTCACCTACCTGCTTTCGGGGTCTCAGGGACAGAGGGACCCAGTAAGGCAGTGTCGCCTCAGCCCTGGGCACAGGCAGACGGCCCCCGAACTTGGTCTGGCACGCACAGCAGATGGGCTCTCGGAGAACAGTGCAGGGGCCAGGGTACATCTGAGCAGGATCCAGAGAAGACAGAATTGAACATGACACTGCACTCACAGGGGGCCAGGGGACTCTGGCAGAGCAGATCAATGCTCGGAGTGAGAGTGCCGGGGGCAGGGACAGGTCCCCCAGCTCCTGCAGCAGTTCAGAAACAGGCGGGTGACCAGGCCTCACCCTGAGGCCCTCCAAGGTCATTTGGAGGGGGCTCTGGAGAGCAGCTGTGCTGGGATTCTCAGCCAGTTACTGCCCATTACTGAACCAGTTTCATGACCCCTCTGAAAAAGAGCACAACAAGCTTCAGAAGCCTCGGGGGCGGGGGGGGGGGGTGAGTGCTGCCTCTAGGTCATCTGTGTCATCTTCGTGGTGTGCTCCATGGTTGCAAAGGCTTCCACATCCATCCCAAGGGACCCCTGAAAGGCCCACGGCAGGGGGAGGGGCGGTCATCACGGGAGGGGCAGATGGAGAAGCTGATGCCCAAACCAGGGGGTTTAGGTGACCTGTCAGTTCCCCAGGGCTCCTAAACTCAGTGGGGCGTCATGAGAACCAAGCAGGTGGAGGGGCAGCGGGTGCCCCTGCATAGTGATTTGAGGGCTCAGTGGAGGCCGCTTACTACCACAGGCTCTCACGACTGGTACATCCTCCAGAGATGGAGCTTTTGGACCCCTTATCTGCTCTTCCAGCCCCACAGGGTGTCTGGGGGTTGGGGCAAAGTGGCTGATGGTTTGCATTCCTTACCGAATGATCTGTGAGGCGCAGATCTTCCCCAAAGGTTTGAAATGTACTCTGCCTAGAAAAAAATAAAAGGAAAACTAGGCTGGGTGTGGTGGCTCATGTCTGCAATCCCAGCACTCTGGAAGGCCACTGCCGGTGGATTGCCTGAGCTCAGGAGTTTAAGACCAGCCTTGGCAAGAGCGAGACCCCTTCTCTACTAAAAACAGAAAAACTAGCTGAGTATCATGGTGGGTGCCTGTAGTCCCAGCTACTCCAGAGGCTGAGGCAAGAGGATTGCTTGAGCCCAAGAGTTTGAGGTTGCTCTGAGCTATGACAGCATGGCACTTGACCCAGGGTGAAAGAGTAAGACTCTGTCTCAAAACAAATAAAAAGGAAGGCTTAGAAAGTTCCAGGGTCGGGCAGCACCTGTGGCTCAAAGAAGTAGGGCCCTGGCCAAAAACTGCAAAAAAAAGAAAGAAAGAAAGTTCCAGGGTTGCACAAACTGAAGGGCCAGGGTTCTAGGGTAGGGGCCTGGGCCAGTCTTCTAGGAACAGACTCTTTTTAATAAAATCTCATGGGTGGGAGGGGTTGTCCTTCTGAGCCCAAGGGGTGACATCAGAGGAAGGTGTGTGGTCGAGTAATGTCTGGGGGCTGCCAGATACCAGCTCTGGGGGCCGCCAGTTCTCAAGCCAACTAGCGTCAAGTATACTCCAGCTAAACTTGTGCTTGGATCACCAGGAAAGACAAGCGTGTTCCAACCTGATGAGAGCTTTCCAAGACCTGAAGCTGCCAATCACACCACCTATGACTTTGTCAGAAACCCACAGCTTACTGAAATAGTGAAGGAAAACATTATCAAAACTGTAAAGAAACTCCTTCCAGTATAAAAACCCAGGTGGGGGTTTTATTTGGGGTTACAGAGACTCTTGTTACTCTTTCCCTCTCCCCAGCACAGTGCTGGCCAAGTGGAGTTTTCAGCAGGTGTAAATCAGACATAAAACAAAGCCCGTTTCCTTGACAGTGGTGTGTCAAAGTGCTTTGTAACCTGGAAACTATGAGTGATACAAGAGTTCGTGTATTTCGTTATTATCATAATAATTATTTATATGACTATTTCATTAGAGTAATAGATTCAAGCATCAACTCTCCCAGCTGATGCGTGAAGACAGGGCTGGAGGGCATTGCCCTGCACAGCATACCAGCCCCCATCGGGCAGTGACAGCATTGCTGTTTTCCTGGGGCGGCCATACCCATCTCAGTCTATGTGGTTCCGGTGGCTGAACTCACTACTGGGATAATAATCTGGTAACCTATAAAGCTCAGGAGGTTTTGGCGATCACCTTGTCTCCACATGGAAAGCCCCCACAAAGGAAAGGAACCCCAGAGACCAGGAGGAACGGTCCAGGACCACTATCCTTGCGCACTGCGTTCACCCGTGCCTGAAGGCCTACTGCTGAGATTTTCAGTTTTGTGAAACAATCAGCTGCCGCTTTGTGCTTAAGTCAATGTAAGGGAGGCTCTGGTCCGGCGGCCGCAGGACCGAGGTCTGGGCGCCCGCGGGCAGGCGGCAGGGGCGCACTTGCCTGTCATAATGCGCTCTGGGAGTGAGTGCATGCCTTCGGGCCCGGACTGGACCCGACGACCGGCAGAAGTGCCCGAGGCCACTCAAAAAGCACCATAATGATGGTAGCGATGACGACGACCACCCCGCCGATAAAAGCCGAGACTGGCTCACACGACGGTCGCTCTTTATAGCTGACAATCACGTTCACACCATTGTCTACAGGCTCGCTGCCCGAGCCTGGCGGTCCACCCCTTCTCCCTTCGCCCCGCCCCTGGACCCTGACCCTGACCGTGACCCCGACCCGGAGCGGGACCTGGAGCTCCAGGTGCAGCCTGTCCAACAGCCCCGCCCCCGCGCGCCCGATTAACCGATTGGCCCGTACTCAACCAATCATACGCGGCCTTGTATGGACGTGCTCTTAGCTGGAGGATGGTTGGTCGTTCTCCGGGGAAACTAGGGTGGCTCGAGCCCCGTATCCCCGCTCTCCAGGCCCGGCCCCGGGAAGCTACTAACGAGTTTGGCGGACCGGCCCGTGGTGCCGCGGGGCGCCCCAGCTAGGGGCTCGGTCCCTTGCAAGGAGAGAAGGAGGTGGCTGCGTCATGGGGTGCTAGACCTGGCAGTCCTGCCGTGGGTGCAAAATGTGACTTCGGAGAAATGTGCTCTCCTCGAGCCTCCGGGACCTAACCCGCTGCCACCCTGAGAGCCCCGGTCCCTAGTTCTCCACCCGCGCGCCTCCCTTGAACACATGAGCTCTCATGCTCGCGAGACCCACACTTCTCACTGTGTTCCTTACCTGGAGTTTGTCTTACTTTTCAGTATTTTTATGCTGACTGTAATACTCGGGATTAGTATTTGCCCAAACCCCATCGGGAGAAACTGTACCCCTATGGGCAATGCTTCAGTGTACTGCGTACCAGCCAGCTCTGCTCGGGTTTCTTGGCTTCGTTATTTAACTACTAAAATCCTGACCTGTGAACAGGGCTGAGCATCCAGCCAGTACAGGGTGTTTGCACGCTTGGCCTGCCCCATGGTGACTGGGCAGTGCCCCCTACCATATTAGCTGTTAGATATTGTAAACATCATCCCGTGGTGTGTATATGTTAATGACATCGTCATTAGTCTCTTTCTAGCTAATGACAAAATCTTCCAAGAATCTCATTAGCCTAGCATTTTACTTATGCCTAACTCACTTCTGCCGACTTTGAAGCATTCTGGGCTTCTGTGCCGTCTCTGTTTTCCTTCTGAACCCACTGAAACATCAGGCTAGGCATAGTAGACTGGCTCATGCCCCTGGAAGCGCTGACCTTCACCTCTGGGACACTGTCTTGTTTCATGTCAAAAATAGCTCATCACCACCACCACCCAGCCACAGGTGGTTGAAATGAAAAGGATTGACGGTGCCAGTTTGGAGGGGACATGGCAACTGGAACCCTCAAACACTGCTCGAGAAATGGATATACTGTACTGACTAAAACTGGCATTATTCATAAAACCTGCACATGTGAATGCCCTGTGACCACCTAATTCTTCTCCTCACCTAAGAGAACTGAGAGCTTATGTCCAAAAGAAGTGACCCCCTCCCCCAATGTCCATCCACAGGAGGGAAGACTTTAGAAACTCTGACACGTTCACACTGTGATGGAAAAAATGCACAACCGCAACTCACAACACAGATACAGCTTACAAAGAAGCCAGACCCCCAAAGTGCACACAGTTGCACATGTGTGACGCTTCAAACAAGGAGAAAAAATATCCCTCACGACACAGGTTGACCCTTCAACGGAAACTGCTTGCCCAGCCCCTCAGTGTTCAGAGCAGCAGGTTATCAGAGACAGATGGCAGACAAGTTGCTCAACTTTTCTGAGCCTCAGTCTCATCTGTAAAATACTGCTAATCATAGAACCAGTCCCGAGGAACTCGAGACGATCAGATAAGACAGAGCATGAAAAGTGCTTAGTAGGCTCAGCGCCTATAGCTCAACCGGCTAAGGGGCCAGCCACATACACCTAAGGTGGCGGGTTCGAATCCCCAGCCCGGACCCGCCAAACAACAATGACAGCTGCAACCAAAAAATAGCCGGGCGTTGTGGCGGGCGCCTGT
>CAUYTI010023691.1:0-33202 GCA_963575145.1 Galago senegalensis | reverse complement strand
CAAGCTGTCCCCCTGGGTAGAGTGCCGTGGCATTACAGCTCACAGCAACCTCCAACTCCTGGGTTCAAGCGAGTCTCTTGCCTCCGCCTCCCAAGTAGCTGGGACCACAGGCGCCTGCCACAACACCCGGCTATTTTTTTTTTTTTTTTGGTCGCAGCCGTCGTTGTTTGGCGGGTCCGGGCTGGGGATTCGAACCCGCCACCTTAGGTGTACGTGGCTGGCGCCTTAGCCAGTTGAGCTATAGGCGCCGAGCCTATGTGTATACTTTAAATCATCTCTAGATTACTTATAATACTGAATGCAGTATAAATGCTATGTAAATACTATTATACTGGGTTTTTTGCATATTTTTTGTTTTTATATTGTTTACCTTTTTATTTTTCTACAAATATTTTCCATCTGCGGTTGGTGGAATCTGCAGATGCAGAACCTATGGATATGGAGGGCCACAGGCAGTTGGAAACATTACCTTAGAGTGTGGGAGATGGCTCTGGTTGGAGAATGTATGTCAAGTGCAGTTCATAGATGGTAGCAGAAAACATGGGTGTACATGATTTGGTTCATGGATAGCATGCAAAAAAGAGAGATAATTTGCAAAAGAGGCCAAGAAAGAACATGCAAGATGTACAAAGAAAGGCAGGAGAGTGGGGTTATAGAGGTTAAGTAAGAGAGACTCTGGGTAACACAGGCTGGAAGGTGAGCAAGTGTTTGCCCATTGACCTGGGGGAACCTGCCCTCTGTACTTTTGGCTAATGATAAGAGGGCTGGGGGAGAAGTAGGAGAGAGTGGGGCGGGGAGCATGAGGACCCATTAGTCTCAGACGTGGGTATACTTGGGAATCTATGGCTTGCTGTAGTGATCATTTTCCTGGCTGTGGCTGCACAAGCCACTTTGTTTTGCCTTAGATGGTTAGCAGCAACCTGCTTGTACTACACCACAGCACCCTCTATGCCCAACCAGAGGAAAAGTACCTGGCATTTTCGTCCATCCACGATCCTCAAGTCCTCCTCAAACTCGACCCCCACCTCAAATTCCAGAACATAGTTGCGGAAGGTGCTGAGAGTCTTCACTGTTATGTGGTTGCCCTGATGGTTGATCTCCTTGTCTGGCCTCAGCAGCAGTGCTATCTTCCGCAGAGCCATGTTAATGTCTGTGGGGACTTTCTCTTAGCAAGGGGCCTACCTGCCAGCCAGGAGCTGCCCCATCAGTAGTGGCACCTCAGGGCTTTCCCAGCAGTGGGTCTGGGATTTACCCTCCTTGTAGCAATGTCCCTCATTTGAAATGGATCCCAAGGCAGGTGCCAGCTGTCTGAACCACAATATCTAACCCCAGCACCCCCCATTATCCCTGGAACCAAAAAGCAGGAAGGGAAAGGGATGCGGGGGGGGGGGGGAGCATAAGGGGTCTGGGGAGAGTGAGGCCCCCCTTACTTAGGGCTTGCAGGTAATCCTCCATGTTCTTCTGAGAGACAAAGCAGTAGTAGCCAGTGAGGTTGGGAGGCATTGTCTGGGTTGGCAGAGATGAAGATCAAAGTTTCAGGAGAAGATAGGAGACAGGCTGAGGAGGGAGAAGAAGTTGTCCGGCAGGTGAGGTGGGAAACTCCAGGCCAGCTCCACACACACACAGATAGAAGTGCGGAAAGGCGATTACCAGTGCTTTTACAGGGCTGGGGGCCTTGTTGAAATAAGAGTCCCTCCCAGACTTCCTCCCTGCCTCTATGATAAATTTGGGGCTTTTGTCTGCAGGGACTTGGCAAAGTGTGCCTGACCTTGGCTTTTCCTGAGGAAGGAACCTGAAGCAGCATCTGGGGCTATCAGTCATCCAAAAACCTGAGCTTTTCTTAAGGTGAGTTTCCATCCCCCTTCTTTCTGGCAGGATTGAGAACTGCCCCAGGGTCTGGGGGTCAGTCTCTTCTCCCGGGCAGCTGTGGCTGGTCTGGCTGGGTGGTGGGGTAGAGATGAATTCTAACAATATCTTGAGATCCTGAGACTAACTTTGGGGTCTTGAAAGGTGCAAGGGGAGGAAGTGTGGACAGCAGCTGACCAGGAGCCACAGTGAGGAACACCCTGGAGCACTGGCCCCCATAGCTCCCTTAGTTTGTTGAACTGGGACCCCAAACAGGTATCCCAGACTGTTGGTTCTATAGGGGGGCAGAGAAATTGTTCTTCCCAAGCACAGAGCCAGCTTGATAGGGTGTTACGTTCAAAGTCCAGAGCAGAAGGCTGGGGAGGAGCTTGGTTTGCTATTCTGGAGAATTTTATGCTTTGGTTTGGGACCCAGGGTTTTTCTCTTCCTCTGAGTCACGGATGATACCATCACCCTTAGCCCTCAGCCTGTGGACAGCCCATGCTTACCAGATGCATTCCAGCAAGGGTGGGATGGGGCCCCTAAATTATTGTGTGCTCTGCTCCCAGCTGTCAGTTCTCTCTCAAACTGCCAATTTCTTGGGCTTCAGAATCAATTGGGCTTGGTTTATCATGGTTTAAAGTGAGAAATTTGGGGCGAGAAAGGTAGGGAGGGTAGGCAGTGGGAAAACGGCCTGATATTCCGGCTGGTGGTGGGCTGTCCTGACAAGTGTCCTATGTGTGTGAGGGATGGACAGATATCACCCTTCCTCCGGTCCCAGAGCCTTTCCATCTTCTTGTGGACCATCCAATAGCTACCTCTAAGATCTGGGCTGGAAACCGAAATGCCAGGATTTCTCAGAGTGAGGGTTTTACTTCACAGCTCCCAGAAGGCACGCAGCAGGGACTTGCTGATGGAATAGGCTGTAAAAAGAGGCTAATGCAGAGTTGGGGGGCGGGGTGACGTGGATGCTGCCTCTCCTCCCCACCCTCAGGTCTCCGTTGACGTCTCCCCTGCGCACTCTTTGGCTTCTAGCTTCTCCATTCCCCCAACGTCCCTCTTATTTTCCACCCCCTCTATGGCTCTCCAGCTTCCTCCCCAACCCCCGCAGTTGACTTGCTCCCCCAAATTGCAGTCAGGGGAAAAAGCCCTAACACTCTCCCGCCCTAACCCCCCAGTCCCATTGGCTCCCTCCCACCCTGCAGCACCTGGCCCACCCAGCCACCTGATTGGTCAGCGGCCCTGTCAATCCTTGCCTGGCTGTGCTGACGTCATCCTGCAGTAGAGGGGATGGGGTGGGAGTGAGAGTGAGGACGCTGGGCTCGGAGGGAACCGGGAGCTCCTGTAAGTCCCCGGCTCAGTCACCCAGACTGGGATCTGCCCGGGTCTGCTCCGTGGACAAGTGTGGGCGGTAGCCTCCTGTCACTACCTTGCTGTCCTCCTCATTCCCTCTTCTCCTCAGAGAGCCCCTGCGACCCCCACCCCACACCCCAGGGTGGAATAAGCGAGCTCAAGGCTCCTAGTCGCCGGCCTTTCCCTACCCCACTCTGCACCATGGCGCTCCCGCTGCTGCCCCTCTTGCTGGCCTCCTTGCTCTCATCTTGCTCCAGTAACAAAGGTGAGTGAGGTGGGGGTGGGGGCTCTGGAAGAGGGTGTCGGGCAGAAGACGTGGGGGTAAGGCAGGAAGGAGGTGTTGAGGCTGTCTGGCACATGACAGGTGTCTGTCTCTTCTTCTGGTGGTCCGCGTTCCCATCCTTTACCAACCCTGCTCTCTTGTCCTCTCCCTCACTCCGCCTTCGCCACATCCTCTCTGGTTCATCCTTCCATGTGCTTCTCTTGCTGGTCATCTCGCTTCTGTCCTGGAGTCTCTATTCCCACCCTTCCCAATTCCTCCACTTGGTAGCTATCTGGGGTCTCAGAAGGATTTGCCCCTGAGGGGTAATATGCATCTCTCAGTGGTTCTCCGTTTTCACTGGGGTGTGCGCATGCTAAGGGTGTGTGGCATATCCATCTGGTTCGCCTCCATCCTATCCTGGGGAGAAACTGTTCATTGCAGCTCTGCAATTCGGAGCACGTATGTTTTTCGTGTTCCTCTGCATTCATACCCCATGCCTGCATCAGCTGGGCTGTGGGTTACCAGAGCTGCCCTCTCTGGCAGACAGCAGATAAATTCTACTGGGTGAGGCTGCTAGAGGGAGGAAGGGCTTGGGGGCAGAGGGCTCAGGTAGGTGGAGATGGTGGAGCTAGGCAGAAAAGGGCAGAAGTGGGTGTGGGGGGGCGTTAAGGAGTGGTGAGAGGGAAAGCTGAGAAGGGGAAGACAGGAGGTGAGGCGTGGGAGAGGGTAAAGGTGGAGGCTGGAAAACAGGAACGAATGAGAGGAAAATCCGCAAAAAGGTGAGAAGAGGGTAGGGGAGAGAGGCAAGGAAGAGACAGGGAGCCCAGGAGTTTGTAAAAGGGGATGACCCAAAGAGACATGGGAAGGCAGAGGCTTAAAGACCCTAACAGGAAGCAGGGGCACAGGGACGAGCCATGTAGCAGGTGCTCTGCCCTCTGAACGTGCTACCCCAGATGGCTGGAGCTCCCACCACGGTCTTTGACCTCAGCTTGGTTCTCAGCCTCCTGCCACTTCCTGTGCTGCCTCCTGTGCACCATCTTGTGGCTCTCTCTTTAGCCATCAGGGAAAAGACTATGGTGGTCATCAGCTGGAAAGCCTCAGATGCCAGGCTTTTGGGCTGTAGCTGGAGGGGAGGGTGGATGTCAGGATTTCTTGCTCACCGTGAGGTACTGGGGGCGAGGTGCCCTTTGGTGACTCAGTTTCCCTCTGATGCCATCATGGATATGCTTGAGGAGCTTGGGTGTGGGCACAGTAAGATTAGATGAAGCAAGTAGTACAGGTTGGGGAAGGTGGGGGGGATGTGGAAGGGAAAACATGCTTTGCTGCCCTATGGCCCCTTCACCAGGCTGATGGGAGATTGGGCCTGTGGAGGAGGTGGGGAGATCTGGAGTCTGAATCCACATCAGCTTGACTGGATTGAAGGAAGAAGGGTGGGGTACATAAGACTTGAGATTAAGCCAAAGGTCTGTATACGAAGAGGAGTTAAGGGAGTGTAGGGTTTGGTGGCCTTGCAGAGGGCATAGAAATGTGCTGGTTTTGAATGTGGTCTCTTGGGTGTGGGGGCGGAAAGCAGGGAAGGGATTGGTCATGTTTCTAGGCCAGCTCTTTAATCCCTTAGGATGTCAGCTCTGCTGGGTCCAGTCATTTGGCATCGATTCCTCTGCTCCATCCCTGCCCCTCTCTGTCCCCCTCCCTCTGTCCTATATATCTTCTCTTTTCCACTCTCTCCTCTTCCTCTGCTCTGGGGGAATGGCCTTAGGTTGGGGTTTGGCTGGAAGAAGGCAGAAATGGGATGGGGAGGCAGATAAACAATCAGCATCTCAGGAAACTTCTAGATCTTCTTTTTCTGGCTTCGACTCTGCCCTTAACATCTTCCTTCTGACAGTCCCCACTGCTCCCTCAGTCCCCATTCCATTCTCCAGCATGTGAATTCTCTAAAGACAGTTCTCCACTCTCCCCACCTCTACTGTGGTTCCCAGGGGAGATAGTGGTCCTCTTCCCCCCCCAGGGCAGGCTATTGCCATGGAAACTATCAATCCTGCTATAGAAGGAGGCTTGGACCTCCTGCAGACCCTTGGACTCCTTTAGTAGCAGATTTCTTGTCCTCAGCCCTCTCTCCTGCAAGTTGCTCCCACAGAGGGTAGAAAGAGTCATGGTGCTGGGTGTGAGTTGTCTAGGTTGATGAAGGTTGGTGTGGGAATGGTGTCCTGCTCACAGGTGCTTCCTCTCTTCTCCCTGGGGTGGTGCTAGCCAACAAGCATAAGCCATGGATCGAGGCAGAATACCAAGGCATCGTCATGGAGAATGACAACACAGTCCTGCTGAACCCACCTCTCTTTGCCTTGGATAAGGATGCCCCCTTGCGCTATGCAGGTAATTGGGTGTGGGAACAGGGTAGGTAAGAGAAAAACAGGTAGAAGGGCCAAGAGCAAAGGATGGAGGGGAAGTCCTGGGAGCACTGAGAAAGTGGAGAAAAGGCCTGGGGAAAGAGGAAGAAGTCAGTTCAAGGTGGGAATGGGCTCCACTGAAGAATGAAAATTGAGCCATGGATGCCAGTGAGGGAAGGATGTAGCAGACTGGGGTTAAACACATCAGAGCTTTACCAGATCTCAGGCCTGGAAGCTGCTGCTTAAGGAAGCTGTATGTTTGATAATTAAAACTTTCTGCCTGCAGGAGGAGGGATAGGAGCTTGGGAGGGAGAGGCAGAGCTGGCCCCAGGTAGGGAGGCTGCTGGCAGGAAGGAGATGCAGCAGGTGGTGCAGGAGTCTTATTCTTCCCTGCCCCCTTTGGCCAGGTGAGATCTGCGGCTTCCGGCTCCATGGGTCTGGGGTGCCCTTTGAGGCCGTAATCCTGGACAAGGCAACAGGAGAAGGGCTGATTCGGGCCAAGGAGCCTGTGGACTGCGAGGCTCAGAAGGAGCACACCTTCACCATCCAGGCCTATGACTGTGGCGAGGGCCCTGACGGGGCTAACACCAAGAAGTCCCACAAGTGAGGAGGTCCTTGTCCCCCACCCCATGTGCCGCAGGGCCCTCCTCCCTGCTCCCAAGCCCCCCTGCTGTCCTCTTTCCCTGCCAGCATTAGGTATCTACCCACTCCCTGCTGTTCTTAGGATTTAGGGACCTTCAATCAAGGAGATAGAAACATATAGTAGAGTTCAGTGGGATCTAATCCTGCCTCTGCCTCTTATGACCTCAGGTACCTTAGCCCTCTGGACCTGCTTTTCTTTATCTGTAAAATGGAGATAGTGATCGTACCTACTTCATAAGGTTGCTGTGAAGATTAAAGGAGACAGTTTGTGTTATAAGCATCCAGCACAGTGCCTGCCACATGGTACAGGGCTCGATGCATGGGAATTGTGATGAGAATAAGGAGGGAGAGGATGGACACATTCAGCGCACATCCAGATTCCTTTCATCTGCTCCCTCTGGTCTATTTGCAGAGCTCACCACACACATGATCATATTTTCTTTCTTTTTTTTTTTTGAGACAGAGCCTCAAGCTGTCCCCCTGGGTGGAGTGCCATGACATTACAGCTCACAGCAACCTCCAACTCCTGGGCTCAAGCGAGTGTCCTGCCTCCACCTCCCAAGTAGCTGGGACCACAGGCGCCCGCCACAACGCCCGGCTATTTCTTTTTGGTTGCAGCCGTCATTGTTGTTTTGGTGGGCCTGGGCTGGATTCAAACCTGCCACCTTAGGTGTATGTGGCTGGCGCCTTAGCCATTTGAGTCACAGGCGCTGAGCCACACATGATCATATTAATAACACACACAAGAGGCTGAGGCAAGGGTAAGCAGGGAATGGCTGTAGCATGATAGAGGGTTGGGTCTGGGCCATAAGGTGTGCTAGAGATAGAAATATTTTTTGTGACTCAGTTTCCTTTTTGGAGATAGGACTCTTGCCTCTGGGCCCTGGGGACCTAGATCTTGGCTAGTGGCACAGCTCAGCATGAAGGGCCTGGACCCAGCTTGCCTGATGGGTATAGGAGTAGGAAAGGCCATCCAAACACACACCTGTCACCCACATGCACAGAGGGCAGCCCACAGCTCACAGATACTGCTCAGGTGTGTCATATGACTTATGACTTTTGGACAAATGCTATCTCCTTTTTTATGGCAGGCTTTAATTTGGCATTTACTATGCATTTTTCTTGATTATCTCATTGGCTCTAACAGTTGTGAAAGAAGGACCTGCTGGATTTTGTGCCTACTTTATGACTCTAAGCTATGGCCATTCTGTATAGAAGTCATCAAATTGTTTCCTGTTTTCCCTCAGGGCTCATTCCTCACCCCTTCACCAAATACCCTTCCTTGGCCCTCTACCTTGCCCAGTGCCCTGTGGGTGACTGCCTTGGTCAGAGGGATAGTTGGGCTCCCTCTGGTTCCCTGTTGAGATTCCTGCACCTTTCTGTGTTTTGGTACATCCGTGTGTCATTTGGAGGTTGGCTGATGGGCCCTTGTCCTCCTCCCACTCTGGTATGTGCAGGGCTACTGTGCATGTGCGGGTCAATGATGTGAATGAGTTTGCCCCAGTGTTTGTGGAGCGGCTGTACCGTGCTGCAGTGACAGAGGGGAAGCTGTATGACCGCATCCTCCGTGTGGAAGCCATCGATGGTGACTGCTCCCCCCAGTATAGTCAGATCTGCTACTACGAGATTCTCACACCCAATACTCCCTTCCTCATTGACAATGATGGTGAGTCCAGCCCCTGCCTTTTCCAGCTGCCCAGCCCTTGTGTGCCTAAATCCCTCAGGACCACTCCAGGCTATACTGTCTGTCTGCACCTCAGACTCTCACCTCCTCCCCAGATGTGGAGTCTTCTGCTCCCAGATGCCTTCTTCCCAGCTTTCTGCTTCTTTCTCAACCACTTGCTATCTGGTCAGCTGCAAATATTTCCCTGTTTCCCTGGACTTTCCCCCAGTGGTTCTGACTCTCTGCCCTCCTGCTTCCTGCCCAGGGAACATTGAGAACACAGAGAAGCTTCAGTATAGCGGTGAAAGGCTCTACAAGTTCACAGTGACGGCTTATGATTGTGGGAAGAAGCGGGCAGCCGATGATGCTGAGGTGGAGATCCAGGTGAAGCCCACCTGTAAACCCAGCTGGCAAGGTGAGAAGCTCAGCTCTGTGACCCATCTTGCCAATCATCTTTTACCTTGGTCTCTTTTTTGGTCCCTTCTGACAAGTATGGAAGCTAGACTAGGGGTGAGGGGATATCTGGGGTAGGCTTATAGCTATCTTCCTGGGCCAGACCATTTTCCCTAGGAGCCCAAGATAGAGGACATAGCACAGGGAGAATGGATAAGGGATGTGGCTTCATTCTTCTTTCCTTCCTGCCCTCTCTGCCTCACTCATGCAGGCTGGAACAAAAGGATTGAGTATGCACCAGGTGCTGGGAGTTTGGCTTTGTTTCCTGGTATCCGCCTGGAGACCTGTGATGAGCCACTCTGGAACATTCAGGCCACCATAGAGCTGCAGACCAGCCATGTAGCCAAGGGCTGTGACCGTGACAACTATTCAGAGCGGGCACTGCGCAAACTCTGTGGTGGGTGCACCCTTCCCCCTGCACTCCCTCAGGCCTTTCCCTTCTCATCTAGCCTCTGCACCAACCTCTTCTGCCCCTTTCCTAAGACTCTGCCTTATATCTCTTTGGCCATCCACAGATGTGTTGTCCACAGGGTTGTGGCACATGGTTAGAACTTGTGGCCCAAAGGGCAGGTAGATATACATCTTTGGCAAAAATGCATAATTGTAGCACTGATGGTACAATGGTAGGAGGAGATGGAGAGTTGGAGAGAGAGTTGAGTTAAATGACAGACATTTCCAGGAAAGAGTCCATCTCTCTCTCATCTTTGAATGGCCACAGAGGCAGTGTAACTAGCTGTGGGAAATTCTTTCCCATCAGTCCCTCTTTCCTTGCCTCCTGCCCGTTCTCCATCTGCTGCCTCTCAGCTCTGACGCTCAGGCCTCCTGGGGCTCTTGCAGGTGCTGCCACTGGGGAAGTGGATCTGTTGCCCATGCCTGGCCCCAATGCCAACTGGACAGCAGGGCTCTCGGTGCACTACAGCCAGGATAGCAGCCTGATCTACTGGTTCAATGGCACCCAGGCTGTGCAGGTGCCCTTGGGTGGCCCAGGTGGGCTGGGCTCTGGGCCCCAAGGCAGCCTCAGTGACCACTTTACCCTGTCCTTCTGGATGAAACATGGTGTAACTCCTAACAAGGGAAAGAAGGAAGAGGAAACCATTGTGTGTAACACGGTCCAGAATGGTAAGCCTTCCCCAGGACACCAGCCTGGGAGTGGGAAGTTGGCTTCTTGTCCCACCTCTGCCAGTGTCTAGTATGTGACTGCACAGGGCACATCTCCTCTCTTCATTTGTAGAATGCTGTGCTAGGTTTGACACTCCCTGAAATTCTGTGATTTACCCCAGCATGACATGTTGAGGTCTTACTGCTCTCATGCAGTGGGAATCCCCACTGCCACTCTCGTTTGCAGTTGCTTGGTCAGCCTTCTGTACCTTGCCATGTAGTAGACTGCTCCCCATCTCTACTCCCATCAGAGCCCCTCCATGGTATTACATCAGAGCCCCTCCATGGTATTGGGAAAGCCTGAGTAATGGTGGACCCCATTCCTTCCCTTCCACTATCATCCCATCTTCCTCCTCTAAAGGCTGACTGGCTTCATCTCTAAGTACTTCTCTTTCTTCCACTGTATTGGCACATCCCTCCAGGGAGGGCTGCTCGGCCTGCTCTTTCATTTCTAGTCACTTCTCTGACCCTGTGTCTCTTGACCTGAAAAGAGTCGGCACCCATGGTATATTTTTTTTATTTTTGAGACAGAGTCTCACTCTATCACCCTTGGTAGAGTGCCGTGGTATGATAGCTCACAGCAGCTTCAAACTCTCGGGCTCAAGCAATCCTCTTGCCTCAGCCTCCTGAATAGCTGGGACTACAGGTGCCTGCCATAATGCCTGGCTATTTTTAGAGCTGGGGTTTCGCTCTAAAACTCATGATACATTAAGCAAAGAACCAGTGAAGAGCTGGGTGGGAGCAGGCTGGCTAGTGCCCCCCTCAGCCAGCCAGCATGCCAAAGAAGCTTGAGTGTGTATGTGAAAGTCCCATGCTAGAGAACGAGGGACTGAGAGAGCACGGGAAGGAGGAGTAACAGAATCCAATGTCCTCTCCTTCCTGCTGCTTTGTATGTGATCCTGTCCCATATCTTCCCTCAGAGGATGGCTTTTCTCACTACTCACTGACTGTCCATGGCTGCAGGATCGCCTTCCTCTACTGGCCCCTGCTTGAGAGCGCTCGTCCAGTCAAGTTCCTCTGGAAACTGGAGCAGGTGAGGCTGGGTGGATGTGACTAACTTTTAGGGAAGGATGGTCCCAGGTCAGGGGGTGGCACTTCTGGTTGCCCTGTGCTCCTCTTTTATTCTCCACCTTCAGTTGCTGAGTGTTCTATTCCCAGTTTCTCTTGCTCTCTTTCTCCAAGCCTGATCCCCTATAGAAAGCCCTTCTGGATTAAAAGGAAACAGGGAACAAATTACTACTAACACCGAATCCTATTAAATATCTCTCTCCCTTGTTTTATTTTATCTTTCTTATCTAGAACCTTTTTTTTTTCTTTATGAGACAAAGTCTCACTTTCTTGCCCTTGGTAGAGTGCTGGGGCATCATAGCTCACAGCAACCTCCAGCTCTTGGGCATAGGCAATTCTCCTGCCTCAGCCTCTCAAGTAGCTGGGGCTACAGGTGCTCGCCACAATACCCAGCTATTTTTTTTTGTTGTTGCAGTTTTGGCCAGGGCTGGGTTCAAACCTGCCACCCTTGGTATATGGGGCGGGTGCTCTACTCACTGAGCCATGGTTGCCGCCCTCTTATCTAGAACCTTAATACTATATATCCTTGACTCTTGAGCAGTTAGCCTGTTGTGATTAAGACAGTAAGTCAAGGTACACAGATTGGGGTTGAGTCCTGCTAGAGGAACTTGCTAGCAAGTTTTTTTTTTTTTTTTTTGCTAGCAAGTTTATGTCTCAACTTCAGATTTTATTTTTAACCAATTAAATAGGTATAAAATAATTCTATATCCCAGAGTGGTTGTGGGAGGGATTAAATGATATAAAAGACCCTTGCAGACTGACAGGCACTCTGCATATGTTAATTTTCACTATTATCATCCATGATTATGAAGGGACGAATACAAATGGACAAAATATTTAAAAGCCTCTTTTGAGCCAACGGTTGCAGTCTCTTTATTATTTATTCTCCAAGCTGGCCACAAGGACCATTGAGGACTAATTTGAGTTTCCACATCTTTCTGTTTTTCTTGCAAGTCCTGGTGAATGGCTGAGTAAGCAAATGACTTAAAAAAATAGAAAGAGGCTTGGTGCCCGTGGCTCTAGTGGCTAAGGTGCCAGCCATATACACCTGAGCTGGTAGGTTAGAATCCAGCACAGGCTCACCGAACAACAGTGATGGCTGCCACTGAAAAAATAGCCCGACATTGTGGTAAGCACCTGTGGTCCCAGCTACTTGGGAGGTGGAGGCAGAAGACTCACTTGAGCCCAGGAGTTGGAGGTTGCTGTGAGCTATGATGCCACAGCACTCTATCCAGGGGGATAGCTTGAGGCTCTGTCTCAAAAAAAAAAAAAAAAAAAAGAAAAAGAAAAAAGGAAAGAAAGAAAAGACAGGAAAAAGTGAAAGAAAGAGAAATAAGTGCCCAGAACATTTATAAACTGGAGAATTGAGTGCTATCTACAAAAGCTTTTGCTGTTTGTGACACTCTTTCCAAGAGATAATCTGCCATTTGTTGCTTCTTGATCTTTCCCTCAGGTGCTAATTTTTGTAACCTTGCCCTTTCTGTTTTTCTTTAATCCACCCTTATTTATTCAACAAGTATTTACTGAATTTACCAACTAAATCCCTGCCATTCTGCTAGGTTCTAGGGGGTGCAATGAATAGAACAAAATCTTTGGTGTCATTGAGCTTACATTTTAATTGGAGAGATAGGTTTTTTTTTTTTTTTTTTGAGACAGAGCCTCAAGCTGTCCCCCTGGGTAGAGTGCTATGGCATCACAGCTTACAGCAACCTCCAACTTCTGGGCTCAAGCGAGTCTCCTGCCTCAGTCTCCCAAGTAGCTGGGACCACAGGTGCCCACCACAACGCCCAGCTGTTTTTTATTTTTGGTTGTAGCTGTCATTGTTTGGCAGGCCTGGGCTGGATTTGAACCCACCACCTTAGGTTGAGCCACAGGTGCCAAGCCCAGAGATAGATTTTTAAAAAGTAAATAGGTGTGTAAAAATGATACATTGTGATTGATGCTCTGGAAGAAGCAAGGAAGGGACTGGGGTAGAGATTGGGGGAAAGCAAGGAGAAGGTAATTCACCTTAGATTGGATGCTCAGGGAAGCCAAACTAAAGTGAAAGTTAAGCTTAGTCCTAAAGGATGAGACATAGTTGGCTGTGGGAAGAGAGTAGGAAGTGTTCCAGGGAAGGGATGAGCAGATGCAAAGGCCCTGAGGCGAGAAAGACCTTGGCACATTCCAAGCTTGGAAAGAAAGCCACTGAGGTTGGGGTAAGTGAACAAGACTGGAGATGAGGTTGGAGACATGGTAGTGAGGGAGTTGTAGCAGGGGTTTGATTTTTGTCCTATGAGAGATGGGAAGCCTTTTTTAAAGGATGTAAAGCAGGGGCATGACCTGATCAGATTTGCATTTTAACAAGATCCCTTTGGCAACTGTGGGAGGAATATGTTGGAGAGACATAAGAATGGCAGTAGACAGGCTGATTGCAGCAGCCCACATAGAAGGGACTGGGAACTTGACTGAGTTGTGGCAATGGAGGTGGAGAGACCTACACAGAAACCCACAACTTGTGGTTTTGTTTGGATCTGGGATCACAGCACCTGCTGAGGGACTGGATGTAGAGGATAGGGAAAGGGAAGGATCAAAGATGCCTTCTGCATCATCCACTTGAGCAACTGGAAGGGTAACGGAATATTTATACTCCTGGGGGAAACTGAGGGAGTTGAGAGGGGCATGGACCTACATCTCACATATGTTGGATTTGAGTTACTTGTGAGACATCCGTGGGGAGAGCCCAGCATTCAGAGGAGAGCTCTGAGCTAGGGATGTAGATTCTGGAGTTATCAGCATAAATGTGGTATCTGAATGAATGGAAACAGATGAGGTAACTATAGGAAGAGAGCACAGAGAGGAAAGGGAAGTGATCTAGGTCTGCGCCTCGAGGGATACCAACATTTGGAATTTGATAAGTCAGAGGACTCTTCACGCCTCCTTTTTCTGAACATCCCTTTGCTTGCATCTGGGCTGACTAGAGGAGAAACAGCAAAGGAAAAGTTAACATTTGTTTTAGTGATTTCTGTTGGGTAGAAAGTACCCAGGAGGTGCCCATACCGTACTTGCATGTATACATACATACATACATACATACATACATACATAATATGTTCATCTTTTTCCTTTTCTTTGGGTTTTATTTGTTCTTTTCTAGCTTTTCAGAGATATTTATGTATTTATTTATTTTTTGAGGCAGAAGCTCACTCTCTTACCCTAGGCTAGAATGCCATGGCCTCAGCCTAGCTCATAGCAGCCTGAAACTCTTGGGTTTGAGAAATCCTCCTACCTCAGCCTCCATAGTATCTGGGATTACAGGTGCCTGGCATGATGCCAGGATAATTTTTCTACTTTTTTTTTTTTAAGTAGAGGTGGGGTCTTGCTTTCTTCAGACTGATTTCAAACTCCTGAGCTCAAGTGATCCCCATTGGCTTCCCAGAGTGCTAGCTAGGATTATATGTGTGAGCCACTGTGCCCAGCCCGTATACATAATGTGTAATTTTTTGGGAAAAATTTATATATGACATAGTGTGTTATTCCTCTTAGCAATAGTTATAGCTTTAAAGATTTACCTGAAGAGTGTAATATTTGGTTTGGATAATGGTGTTGTTCCTTGAGCTGGGTGGGCAGAATTCATTAGTTAGCCCTGTTGGCAGAACTGGGAATATGGGGGACTGTTCCCATCTCTCAGGAAATGGTGCAGTGCCTGAGGTGAGCTCCTTGGGGAAGAAGTACCTGAGAGTCTCCTGCCTTCCCCTACTCTGCAGGTGTGTGATGATGAGTGGCACCACTATGCTCTGAACCTTGAGTTCCCCACTGTTACACTCTATGCTGATGGCATCTCCTTTGACCCTGCCCTTATCCATGACAATGGCCTCATCCACCCACCCAGAAGGGAACCTGCTCTCATGATTGGAGCCTGCTGGACTGGTAAGTACCTCTGAGCTTCTCAGTGAAGAATCTAGTGTTTTAGGACTAGCAAAGGCAAGTGGGCTGGTGAGGAACAAGGGCAGCCTGACTTGGCAGCTGAGGCCACCATATATATCTCCCTGTGGTTGGGCAGGGTGACTCTGAAAGATCTCCACTGGAGGGAACCATGGCCTCCCATATCTCCCACCCATCCAATAGGTTGTCACCTCTGCCTTGGGAGAATTAACTTCTCAGTTGTCCCCAGAATCTCTCTTTCTATAGAATCAGTCAATTTCAACTTTGTTCCATCAAAGTGATGATTATTTCCATAGCCCATCCCCCTGCTGGAGGAGAGTTACCTTTCAGAGAGTCATCAGTCTTCCTACTTTTTTTTTTTTAATTTATTGTTAGTCTTCCTACTTTTAAGCCATTTCTTTCATTTTTATTTCTGTAAGATGTGTGTGTGTGTGTGTGTGCGTGTGTGCATGTGTGTGTGTGCATCTGTGTGTGTGTGTGTAGGGGTGTCATACTTGGAGGTTTATTTATAATAGAGGGTGGAGAGATTGGAACATGACAAAAGAAGGGTTGGGACTCAGCTGAGAAGCTGCAAGTCCAACATGGTCATGGCAAGACTCATGGGAATGACTTATTCCTCTTTGTCAACCTGTCCCCACAACACCAAGCTCTGTGGTGTTGCTATTGTTGTTGTTGTTGTTGTTATTATTATTATTATTATTTTGGTTTCCAGAGGAGAAGAACAACCTGTCCCCAACCACCCTGCTATTGTTGTTGTTGTTGTTATTATTATTATTATTTTGGTTTCTAGAGGAGAAGAACAAAGAGAAGGAAAAAGGAGACAACAGTACAGACACCACACAAGGTACTTTGTGTGTAAGAACTGGAGACCAGAGTTCTTATCTCAACTTTTGTTCTGTGCCCCCTTCTCTACCACAAATCCTATCCAGACTTGCTAGTTGCTGCTGGTTATGCCACCTGGGGGCAAAGTCTCTGATAAATACAGAATGCAGGGTCTCTTTGGAGCAGTATACTTGGTTGGATTCTAGGTGTCCATTCTTGCCCACAGATAAAGTAAGGGGTTCTCTTGCTGGCTTTCCACATAGCAGAGGGAAGTGGCAGAGGTCAGACATGCACCAGGGGGAGATCTGTGCATCTGTGAAGCTCACTCACATTCATCCTGGTCTCCTTGCATGTCACTGTTAAGATACCCTTCCTTGCTGCCTCCCCCTTTTTTCCTTGTTTCTCTTCTTTCCTTCTTAAAGGAAAGGTCCTGGTTTCCTTTCCCCCTTTCTCCCTCTACTGAGAGCTTTTCTCATTTCCATTGTTTCTATTTTTCACTCTTCTGCCCCAGGTTTTATTCTGTCTTCTTTTGTCTCATCTCTCTCCTTTCTCCAACTTCCCCTTGTTCTCGCTTCTCTTTCTTCTCATCTCTTTTTCCTTTTTGGGGGTTCCACATCTCTCTTTTTCATTTTTCTTTCTCAATTTTTCTGCTCTTTCTCTCTTTTCCCTTTCTCTCAGCTCTCCTGCCCTTATTCCTTCCGCCTCTCCTCTCACCTCCTCTCACTGCCATCCCGCTCCTGTGTTCCTGCCCTAGGAGATCCTTTGCCGATCCACCACTACTTCCATGGCTACCTGGCTGGTTTCAGCGTGCGCTCAGGTCGCCTGGAGAGCCGTGAGGTCATCGAGTGCCTCTATGCATGTCGGGAGGGGCTGGACTATAGGGATTTCGAGAGCCTGGGCAAAGGCATGAAGGTATAGCCCCATCCTCTAGCCCTCTCAATCCTGGCATGCCCCCTGCCCCCTACCCCTGCCCCACCTCTATACCTTTACCCCCCTCCCCACTCCTGGCCCTGCTGTCAGCTGTGTCTGTGTCTGGGGCCCAGGTCCACGTGAACCCCTCGCAGTCCCTGCTCACCCTGGAGGGGGATGATGTGGAGACCTTCAACCATGCCCTGCAGCATGTGGCTTACATGAATACTCTGCGCTTTGCCACACCTGGCGTCAGGCCCCTGCGCCTCACCACTGCTGTCAAGTGAGTGTTGGATGGGGTGGGACAAATCATGGAGCAGAGTCAGACGGTGTCACAACTCTTTGACCTAACATGTCGCTTAGGGCCAGGCACACCTCCCTGATTTCATGGGTGGGGAAACTGCCCCCACCCCACCCCAGCCACAGAGGACAATTGACTACTAAAGGTCACATAGCAATATTGATGACAGAGCCTGGACTAGACTCAGGCGTCTCAGCATCCAATTCATTGTTTTTTCTACCAAGTCACACTTTCAGGATTTTTGAGTTTTGGTCTTTGTGCCTCTAGATTGATAAGTATTTAAAGTGGGACAGAGAGGATTGGGAACTGGGAGATATGACATTAACTCTGACTCAGTTGTGTGAATGACCTTGCACAAATGACTACCAGTACTTCTGGTTGCTTAACTTGTTTCTAATCTTGTTTCTCCACGCTCTTGCAAGGTCAGATATGGTGATCTAAACCTAAGACTTGACAATGTAGGGTCCTAGGCCACATTTGGCCTGCTACATTGGGACATAGCTATGCCCATTCATTTACATATTGTTCATGGCTGCTTCTACACTATCATGGCAGAACTGAGTAGTTAAGGAAGAGACTGTGTGGCCCACAAAGCCAAAAATATTTAGTGCCTGGTCCTTCATAGAAAAAGTTTATTGCCGGCGTTGTGGCGGGCGCCTGTGGTCCCAGCTACTTGGGAGGCGGAGGCAAGAGACTCGCTTGAGCCCAGGAGTTGGAGGGGCTGTGAGCTATAATGCCATGGCACTCTACCCGGGGGACAGCTTGAGGCTCTGTCTCAAAAAAAAAAAAAAAAAAAGAAGTTCTACTGTATTTTGAAAGTAGAGACAAAAGGATTTCCTTCTAGGTGTGATCTAGGGCATTGGGAGAAAAAGAAAAGTTACCTTAAGGTAATAACCAGAAAAATTGGAAAGATCTAGTTGCCATTAGTTGAAATGAGGAGGCCTGCAGGGACAACTGGTTTGGAATGGAAGAGCAGGTGCTCAGTTTTGGGTACATTAAGTTTGAGTTGCCTGTTAGCAGTGGTATGCTGGGAAAAGTTTAACAATTGACCTTCCAAGAGAAAAAGGGGTGTGTGTATATACGCATAAGTTTACATAGCACACAATTCACAAATAATAAAATATATAGGACCCCTTATGGTAAATTTCATATAGCCAATTTATTTTCAGAATAACTGATTTTTGCCAAACTGTTGCAACTATAAGTCAAGCAGTGGTTGCAACTGCTGAACATGTAAATGCTAAGATTAATGTTGGTTGGTATTTTTATTTACATTAATAGCAAGGTCAAAGTAAGACAATAGAGACATATGCCAGAACTATGACATAGTCAGTGACACACGTGACTTCTGTGTGGAATCAGATAATAATTTTCCAACACAGGAAGAATATTTCCTCAAATTTTTGTTATACACAAGGAAATGGCTACAGACATAGTACATTCTAAATTTAATTTGCATTATTAACATTTTTTCCATTACTTTCTTAAGTCTAAGTAATCAACAAAACAACAAAACAATGAATCAACCCCTAATAGGGAACATTTGCCCATTTCTGTGGTGTCATACTCCCATCATGGCTGATTTTGAACTAACAGCATGTTATTGAACATGGAGTTAGGAAGAAGTGTGAGAGTAGCACATCATTATGTAGTATTTCCACGATACAGATAGAATAGCTATAAATAACATTGAGAGCATAGAGAATAATAAAATATAGTAAAATAATTAGAAACTTAGGAGTATGGGATATTGCCTTTGTTTTTAATATAATTTATCTAAATTTGTTTATATAATTTAATGTTTAGTAATGGCTATGGTTAGCAAGAGGCTTGCAAAAGACCTGAAAACATAATAATTGAGTCTAGGAGCTGGCTCCGGACACTATTCCTATTTCTCATGAGGTGGGATAGATGAGTCTGGAATTGGAAGAGATCTAAAGCAGAGGGATAAATTTGTGTGTGGACAGCATACTGAGTATTTAAAGCCATGATAGTGGATGATGGTGGAGAGTTGGTATAGAGAGAAAGGAGAACAAAGGACAGCCCTGGGGACTCCAACATTCAGCATCAAGAAGATGAAAACATCAGGCAAGTGAGAGGGATCCAGAAGAAAAGATTGAAAAATAGTAGAAGCCAGAGGAAGGACCACAAACAACAGAGTTTAATATCATGGATGCCAAGAGATAAGTTTGTTCCAGGATGGAGAGAACAATTAACTGGTAAAATACTGCCAATATGGGTGGCGCCTGTGGCTAAAAGGAGTAGGGTGCCAGCCCCATATGCCAGAGGTGGCGAGTTTAAACCCAGCCCCAGCCAAAAACTGCAAAAAAAAAAAAAAAAAATGCTGCTGATAAATTTAGGAAGGTTAAGACCAAGAAGTGAACACTGGACTTAGCAACTTGTCCTTCAACCAACAAAGGGAATTAAACAAACAAAAACACGGTATGTTCATGCCTCCTTGCCATTGCTCATGCCACTTCCTCTGCCGGGACTATTTCCTCTTCCTTGTTCTTATATTAAGTTCCCATAGTGCTTCCAGATCTTATCAGTCAAGGTCTCTAAAGGAAACAAACCACACACTCAGATTAGGAAATGCGGTGAAGGTTTATTTACAAAGGGACTAATTTCAAACTTATGGGTGGGGTGTAGGGGAAGACAGGGATAGACTAGGGACCTAACTGAGCTGTTAACACCTCTTGACCTAAATGGGTAGGAAGAGATTTCAGAAACTAGAGAGTTCTGTACGTCAGTCCATCTGGAAAGAGGTAGTCACTTTCAAAGGAGATTCATAGCCAGCCCAAGGCTGGACTTGCAGGGACGTAGCTGGGCTATTGAATACCCAGCCCTCAGTCTCCTCCCTCTTATCAGCCTCCTCTAAGTTGGCCTGTACCAACCTTGTGCGGGAAGCAGGGGCAAAGGAGCCCACGGATAATGTCTGTACAGGTTTCGTGTCCTCGACAAATATGGTGTGGACAGTAGATCCAAAAGCTGAAATGGAAGGTATCCAACCCACAGACCCAACTCAAAAAACAACTTTTCTCTGAAGCCTTTCCCAACACCTTTAGGTAATTAGGCGCCCTTATTCCATGCTTTCCTCTAAAGTGCACTTATGCTGTATTGCTGTAATCCCCAACCCTGGCTGTCCATTAAAATCACTTAGAGAACTTTTAAAAAATTCTGATGTCCAGTTTCTACCCTAGACCAATTGAACCAGGAAATTTGAGGATAGAGCCCTAGCACTATATGTTTAATTAAGTTAATTAATTGATTAATTAATTTTTTATTTAAAGACAGACTCTTACTTTCCACCTCAGTAGAGTGCCATGGCCTCATAGCTCACAACAACTTCAAACTCCTGGGCTCAGGTGATCCTTCAGCCCCCCATGTAGCTGGGACTATAGGCATCTGCCACAACACTCAGCTATTTTAGAAATGGGGTCTTGCTCTTGCTCAGGTTGGTCTCAAACTCTTGAGTTCAAGTGATCCACCTGCCTCAGCCTCCCAGAGTGCTAGGAAGGTGTGAGCCACTGTGGCAGGCCTCCACTGTATTTTCTACAGAATCCTGAATCTAATCCTCGATGGTAATTTGAGAAAGGAACATTTGGCCAGGCAAGGTGGCTGAGGAGATCAGCCTGAGAAGAGGGAGACCCGGTCTCTACTAAAAATAGAAAAAAACTAGCCAGGTGTCATGACTGGTGCCTGTAGTTCCAGCTACTCAGGAGGCTGAGGCAGGAGGATTGCTCAACCGAAGAGTTTGAGGTTGCTGTGAGCTACAATGAAGCTATGACACTCTACCCAGGGTGACAGAGTGAGACTCAGTCTAAATAAATAAGTACATATATACATACATGTATACATACCAGGCATGTATGGTGTGTATATACACACACACACACACACACACATATATATATAGAAACTCACACCTGTAATCCCAGCACTTTGGGAGGCTGAGGCGGGTAGATTGCTTGAGCTCCCAAGTTTGAGACCAGCCTGAGCAAGCATGAGATCCCATCTCCAAAACAAAACAAAACAAAAATAGCTGGGTGTGGCAGGGACCTGTAGTGCCTCCCAGCTACTTGGGAGGCTGAGGCAAGAGGATCTCAAAGGCCTAAGAGTTTGAGGCTGCTGTGAGCTATGACACCATGGCACTCTACCCAGGACAACAGAGTGAGACTTTGTCTCAAAAATAAAATAAAATAAATACATAATAAAAAAGTAACCCCCCCAAGGTTATTTTTAAGGGGCAGCCAGCATTGAAAGTCACTGCTGTGCTGTTGCCTACCTACCCATATGTTGCTTTAGGGAATCTGTGAGCTCTTTGAATGCAGGACCATGTTTGATTCAAACCTGTGTTTCTAACCTGCAGTGTCAGACCTGATACAGGGCATGTGTTCAGGACAGGAAAGTTCACATTAGAGTATTATGACTTCAAATTTTGTGTAATTTCTTTCTTTTTTATTTTTTTTGAGACAGAATCTCACTCTGTTGTCCCAGGCTAGAGTGCTGTGGTTTCAGCCTACATCACAACAACCTCAAACTCTAGGGTTTAACTGATCCTCCTACCTCAGCCTTCTAGAGTGCTAGGATTACAGGCATGAGCCACTAAGCCAGTGGTTCTCAACCTTCCTTATGCCGCGACCCTTTAATAATACCCCTGTATTATTATTATTATTATTTTTTTTTTTGAGACAGGGCCTCAAGCTGTCCCCCTGGGTAGAGTGCGGTGGCATTACAGCTCACAGCAACCTCCAACTCCTGGGCTCAAGCGAGTCTCTTGCCTCCGCCTCCCAAGTAGCTGGGACCACAGGCGCCCGCCACAACGCCTGGCTATTTTTTTGGTTGTAGCCGTCATTGTTGTTTGGCAGATCCGGGCTGGGGATTTGAACCCGCCACCTTAGGTGTACGTGGCTGGCGCCTTAGCCGGTTGAGCTATAGGCGCCGAGCTGGTCTTTCTTTTACTAAATATATCACGTGAAATCCTGCCTTGTCCACCATGACCTTACTTCACCTGTCTGCCTCAGGGCCACCTTTCTGAGTCTCTTACCTCTACCCCTTTTCCTCCCTCCACCCCAGCCATACTAACTATTAATTAGTGTACTGTCTGGCACCAATACTTAGGAACTGTTTTGTGTTCTTTTATGTGATGGTCAGTCAGGTGCAGCCCTAAGTGGAAACACAGAAGGTGCCCAACAAAACAAAGATGATTATATGCGTAGGTCTTAGAGAGAGGTCATGGTATGCTGAGCAGAGTCACAGAGAAAGTGCTACGTTTTAGTCATTTGGCAGATGATGCCCACAAGGGGAGCTACAATCTTTACTGGGAAATCTAAGGGAAATGCAAGGCAGGGCAGGGGAAACAGTTCTAGATGGGCTGGGTTTATTGTGGAATTCAGGAATAATTCGGACAGGCTCTAAACTATCCAGGAGCTCCGACCTGGTTGACTGGTGCCTGCCCCTGGGCTGATTCAGGCAGAGGAATATTGTCTCCTGGCACAGTCGGGCCACATAGGAGGAAGCTGGATCCAGAGGGAGGGGGACTGGTTACTCCGCATATCACTGGCTCCCCGCTGATCCTTTCTCTGTCTCTAAGAACGGGCCAGCTCCAGGAGGGCAGCCTCTCCCCACCTCCTTGTCCTCTTATTCTGTTTTTATAAGATGTCACAGTATTATAATATACAGAAAATTTAAATACACACACATACATATATACGCACACTACAGGACTATAGAATCTTCTACATCCAAACAAAGGAAGTGAGGGTGGAGTTTTTACTCTTCACCACTTTGGCCTGGAAATGTCGCTTACGGATGTTGCTTCCATCTCACGTTCTGGAACCAGCCATGTGGACACACCTGCTCCAAGGGTGACTGGAGAACGTGGACCCTGGTCAGCAGCCAGTTCCCTGAAACCGGTCCCCACTGTGGAAGGGGGAACTCTCTCCACCTCAGTAACCTACCTGCTACTCCTTGGAAATCTAAGGCGTGCTCCCTCATCGGGTATTTCTCTTGATATTCTTTTGCCTGGAACACTTTTCTCAGACCTCTTTACGGCTCATTTCTTCTCTTCGTTCTGGTCTTGGTTCAAACATCACCTGTTCAAAGCAGCGTTCCTGACTTCCCATCATGTCTTTATGGCACCTGCCTCTACCTACGTGTTTTTCCACCTTTTTTATCTCACAGCACATTCGAACCTATGGTTAAGCTCCTGTGGCACACTTAAATTATATTGATCCCCCCCCCAAAAAAAAGAGTAAAAGAAAAAAAAATATACTTACTATGCTTTGAAATTCTTTCAGAAATAATCAATGATCTTTAAAAGTTTTCCTGGCATACCTAAGGTCCTCTCACGACCCACCAGTTTAAATTATTGTTTTAACCTGTGTCCTGCTTCATATTTTCTGTTTTTTTTTCTCCATTCTCACCAGAAAGGCAACTTTTAATTATACAGATGGACTATTCTATTTCCTGCTCTATTATAAGTGCCAAAAACAGTGTTCCAAACTGTGGGAGCTATAAATATTTAAATTTAGAGTTTTGAAAATTAATGAATGAATATTTCTAGGTAAAAAAGAAAGCATAAAGTCTTTGAACATGTGAGTAAGGGCTGATAGAGTCTTGGGAAGTGGAGAAGGAAATTCTCATCTCAAACTTTATATGTAGGTTCATCGAAGATGCCATTCAGGATATTATTTTCTATGAAAATAGTAGCCATAAAGTATTTTGAAGAAGGTAAGGACAATATTTTATTTGACATTTCCACAGGATAATTAGGCGTGTTTTGTGAATGCGGAAAGGAAGATGGGGCAGGCTAGAAAAAGGGATCCTAGGGTATTATATGGGTAGGGAAAGTAAAATGTAATGGAGCACCTACATTTTGGGGGCAGAGTATTGAGGATTCAATCAAGGTCTCTATCTTAAAATACTCTCCCAATAATCATACGACATAAGCATTATTTCCCTTGAATTTTACAGATGAGAAAATTGAGTTTCAGCATAAGTCACTTATGTAAGATTATAGAGTCACTCAGCCCTAATAGATTTCTGCCTGCAGGTTAGATGTTTAGTTTTAGGCTTTCATAGCAAGCGATGAAACTGCTTGAGATCAAGAAGGCTGTCAGTTGATGGTAAGGGATGCCTCCCTAAGTGTGGGGAGGCAGTGGAAATGATGGTGGCAAGTGGCTGGCACTCAGTGGCATTCATAGCAATAAAGACCATGAAAAGATGTGTAGATTTTCCAAGGACAGTAATGATGGTTTCAGCTGCTTTGTTTTAAGTCTCCATTGCTGAGCAGCTTAGTTTACACTAAAGTGCAGAAAATCTCAGGAAATTTGATTTCAACTACTAATTTATAGATGCCCAGTACTGAGCAGGCTTTATTCCACAGTTCTTATTTTTGCAAATTGTTATTTTTAAGATTTTGTGATTAATCTTTCTACGGAAAACTTCTCCCAGCCACTGACATAAAGACGTCCTCCACTGGGCTGAGAATCAATGGCGTTTGGCCTCTGAATGTAAATGCATGAACCCAGCCAGCTTTATCAAGAATCACTGTGTTTCTGTTGCGAGGCCAAGAACAGGTTGGCTGAGGCCCAGCAAACATAAGTAATGATAAATGGTGGAATATCAAATTAGAACAGGTGTCTAGCAGGGTGCCGCAAGGATTGGTCCTGGGCCCAGCCTTATTTAACACCCTCATTAATGATCTAGAAAAGCAGGTGAACAGTGTGTCAAGCCTGGAGAGGGGCTGTACAAACCGGAGGGAAAGCAGTAACGTGCAGACACCATCCTGAATTCCAAATGCTGTTTATTTTCAAGTGAATGGGGACAGAACACTGATGTCGTTTGCAACTCTAATTAGATGTCTATAACTGAGAAGGAAGTAACACGGTCTACAGATCACCCTTTGGAGTCATAGGTTTCAATTTTTAATACATGCCCAAAATAAATGATACTGTTATTTGACACTTCAGTGTATCTCCGGTACTGGTCGCAACAATGCTAGGGGTTCCCTCCCAGTGGCTTGGTCAAAACGAGAGGATGCAGAAAATGAAAACATAGGAGACAAAGAGAAAGTTTAAGAGTTTGGCTGGGCCGGGAGGCTGCACACTCTTCCTTACGAGGTTCAGAACACAGGCAGCACCTGGTCCCAGGCTAGCTCCGTTTATATTTTATGCAACATTGTTTGTATCATACATCTCATGAGGGAAAGGCCAACATTTCGGATACGGTTCTTGCTGTGCTTGCGTTTTCCTAACTGAACTATTTTTTAACTAACTACGCTAATTGGATGGATTTACTGTTTACTTTTATTGCTCTAAGATATTTCGGATCTTTAGCACAGAGCTCAGGATGGTGAAAAACAGTCCAGAGCATCAGAGAAGACCCCGATCAGGCCAGCACACAAATCACAGCACTGACCTTCAATACTCCAGAAGCTTGTTGCTCAGACAGACAGACAGACGCTTCTGGTCATACCAAGGTGACAGAAGTGCAGAGATGTTCTATCCCCTTCTGTGGTCTGGAGCAAATCCTGCCGTCTTCGACAAGGTTTAAACACTGTATTCTGTAACTTTACAAAAGCACTCCCTCTCTCAGAGGGCAAGTGTCGCCTGTTAGAGACCTCAGAGACTGTGGAGTCGTGCTAGGGGAGGGGTGAAAGTTGAGCGGGACGCTTCTGGAGTTTTAAAGGCACCAGGCCCCCAGCAGCACGTTTTGCACTGGGTTCAGGGTTCTCTCCCGTTTCTGTTTTCCTTTGCCCATCCTCTGCAATCACTTTCTTCATTCAATTCCTAACGTGCAACTAACACTTGAATATTGGCTTTAAGCTTATTAAATCAGTATTACTAGCAATGCAAGCACATCAAGATAGGACGCTTCCCTTAAGGACTCCCACATGCACTGCGAGTGTAAGAGGACAGGTCAGCTCAGTGGCAAATGACAGATTAAAAGGTTTCAGGCTTTTCCCAGGTGCTCAAGCATTGAAGGGGCTGCTGAATGTCTTTTAGTCCTGTAACCCATTCAGAGGAAAGAGTTAGGTGCCTGAAGAAAAGCTCCTTTTA
The DNA here is from genome assembly GCA_963575145.1 of Galago senegalensis. NCBI lineage: Eukaryota > Metazoa > Chordata > Mammalia > Primates > Galagidae > Galago > Galago senegalensis. Next base: position 7,356 of record CAUYTI010023691.1, on the reverse strand, counting down.
TGGGTGATACCGTGAGCGCACTTGTGGCTTTCATCAGAGGTGGCGATCTAATTATTGAGATGAAGTGACATCAGTTTTAGTCTTTCATTTTGCATTAATTTTAGAAAACAGCTTTCTCAGAGCCACCTGTAGAGGTGTCTCGTACATCACCCAGGGCGACTGGGGGGACTGGTTGAAGAGGATAAGTTATTTGTATCTGTCTCATTATTGTAGTTCTTCTGCAGATGGTGCCAAAAGTCAAGGACAGGAAGAGAACTTTCTTTTGCAGGTGGTGAAAGGGAGGTTTCTGGGAGAGCAGCGCCGTGCCCAGGCTTCTGGGTATTGTCCCTGGCTCCACGTTCTGTGCTGCTCCCTCTCTCCCAAGGAAGGTCGGCCCACCAAACATTCCACCGGCTTCCCTGTGTCTCCTGACATTTTCACAATTAGTTGGAACCATGTGACAAAGTCAGCCTGGTGAAATTTGGACAGAAATGACATTCCTCACTTCCAAAGTGAGGTCATGGAAAATACAACCAGTAATCTTCATTGTCTCTGTCTGCTCCTTGTTCCTAGAAATTGAATCTTTCCAGACAGGAGTTTTTTGACAGCCTGAATTCATGAGTAGCTTTGGTTAGGGTAGACCCCATTCAATCTGTGATGAACATGTCACATGAAACAAAAATAACCTTTCGTGGGGCCTGGAAGTTGGTTTGTTCATGCTGTGTTATCTCGGCCATCTTGACTGATGCAATGTGAGTGAGTAACTAAAACAATTTTTCACGAAGCAGGAAGTAAAACAGTCCTTAACAGTCTAGATAAAATAGCTCAGCGCAGTATTTCTAATGATTTTACACAATGCAAGTCTATGGAATCTCTCCAGGTAACGATTAATTTATTGGCGTCAAGGATTTCTTTAAGGAAGGACTTAGTCGTTGAGTAGCAAATCAACCACAAAATACCAATTTCCAATAACGTCTTGAGAATCATGAGTCATGAAAATATATTAAGCTTTTGGTAAATTTATATTTCCAGCCTATTACAGTACCGTGGTAGTTCTTGCATTTGTCCTCTTTCCCAAACAGCGCACAATGCTACGGTATTTGGAATTATCAAATAAGGCTTTGTTCATTTTCATATTTGACTTCACCATATTTTACGTGAGACTAAGGAAATACTTTCTCTATCAAATTAATTTACCCAAACTATTATTGATCCTTAATGTTTTGAAGTCATGCTTACAGATAATCCACTTATCTTCAATTGATTTAGGACTTTTTTCTGCCTCATCCTCCCAAGCTCTATTAGGTCTTCTTACTTTCATCCCAAGTTTCAAGGCGCCCAATCACCTTGCCCCTTCTCAGTGCCCCCCACTTCCTCAGCCCCTTTGGTTTGTTCTCCCTATTTCTGAAGCATGGACGGCAGCTGCCTCCGCACACCCCCTTCCTTTTTCTGCATCCACAACCCTGTTCACTCTTTGCACTTACTTCACATTCACTGAGAATTAACTGCAAAGTTGAAGTGAGGATATTGTCCATTCAGATCAGCTCATATATTAAAAGATGAAGAAAGATCAGTCCAGTCAAGGATGCCACTTCACAGACGTGCTGACATAGTTCAACCTTACGTTTCCTGGACTTGGGGTAACAGGTGGGAATATTTCACCTAAACTACATTCCGAAATGGCACCCCCAGAAAAGGCACAGTCACAGATCTGTGTTGTTGGCCCTTTCTGAATTTGAATGCCTTTTAATGGGGTTTTTCCTCTACGTCGGATAACTGCCGCCTCGGTGAGATGTCCACCTCCCCGCAGCTATTTTATCCATATGTGTCTCCCTGCAAATATTTGAAATTGCTATCTCTGTCTAACCTACACTGTTTCATTTTTATTCATTGATCCATTGTATACACACAAGGATACATTGTTATTTTAATTCACTTTCAAAATTTAAATACCGTAATGTTGCTATTTCTCTAATGAAAAAATATTGTGTTCTTTACATGGATAGGCTCATATTTACTTATCAATAATTTGTGTTTTAGATTGTGCCGTGTTTCCAGATGCTAAAAGATCAGCTGAGCAAAACAGATTAAGCATCTCGGTATAAGAATATAATGAAAATAGACAGGATAGTCAAATTATGTAAGAAAAACAGTAAAGAAAATCCTTTGAGATTCACTATGTTTGAATAGTATAGACAGAAATTATGTCCTTTTACTTCCTGAGACTTTAGAAATTATGTCCTTTTACTTCCTGAGACTATGTATAGACAGAAATTATGTCCTTTTACTTCCTGAGACTTTAGAGATGAAAAGGAATTGCATTTTAGGTAACGTGTTTATTGGGAAAACTTTGTATTAAAAGGTTGGATTAATGAATGATTTATGTCTCTGTAATTTTCAGTGTAGTATTTTACTGAAGTCTAATACGCATAGTAAGTACACAAATCATAAATATATCCCTCTCTGAATTTTCCCAGAGTCAACACACCCACATAATCTTGCCCTTGAGAAGAAAGAGAATATTACCAGAACCTCTGAATATCCCCTTTGCATCCTCTGTGCATTTTAAAATGAAATAATCATTTGTTTGAATTCTATATAGCTTATGTCAGATTTTTATATATATATGATCCACATGAATAGAAGGAAAAGATTCATCCTCTGTGAAAAATGCTTTCTCTTAGATACAGTGTTGGAAAGCATTTGTTCATTACCATTATTTGTGTCTAGTCAGCTTCTTGCTTTGCCTGGTCTTGGACCTCCTAGGCCTTCTGACTTTTATGTCAATTCAAGGGTGTCCTTGAACCAATTTTTTTTTATGTTTTCTTTTTTTTTTATTGAATGGTAACTGTGTACATTAATGCACTTCTGGGGTACACTGTGGTGTTTTCACACACAATCCGAAACACTTCCCTCAAACTGGTTAACATAGCCTTCATGTCATTTTCTCAGTTATTGTGTTAAAACGTTGATATTCTACTCTTAGAAAGATTCACTTGTACACTTGTAACCTTGAATCAATTTTTACGCTAACTACTTAGCATAGAAAATCAGTCAGAGAGCATTCATCAGCAATATATTTAAGGTTTGTGGTCAATCACAAAATAGGTGTGTGTGGGTGCAACTGGGTGGTCAGCTGTCTGGGGGTTTCACCAAGAAGGCAGTGGCTGCTGTCAGGGCAGCTGTTGAGCTGGGCTCAGGTATCTATGGGTCTTAGCTGGGTCTTGAGTGGCTATCTTTCCATGAAGATGAAGGTACTGCCAGATGAGATGTCTGCAATGCATGGGTGGTCTTAGATGCAGAGGGGCTGGATGGCCCTGTTGTGGTCAGTCAGGGAATGTAGGGTTGCCACTGGCCAGACCATTGAGTGAGCAGGGTGCCCACAGCCCCACAGGCTGGTGGCGCTGCGTCAGTCTGTTGGGGAGGACAGCGCTGCTGCAGGACTGGTTACTGGGCAGGGTGTGGATGTGTACAGGCATGATGGGGTCAGGTGGCTCTGTGTGGTGATGTCTGTGTGTGAGAAGACGACAGGGCTGATTGTTAAGCTGGCTGAAAGCAGGTTGGGGCAGCTTTCTGTGCAACTGTGCTGTGTGAGTGTCCAATGGCATCTCAGCTGTGCAGGTCCACATGTTTTCTGGAGGACGTGGGCTCCACGTGGGTTTGTGCTCTGTGATCTGGATCATTTTGTCTGACTCAGGCTGCAGCATCTGAAGTTGTGACGACCCTTGTGAACATGGTATAATGACGGTGGTGTCTCAGGGTTGGAGAGAATCAGTGTAACTCTCTGGAGTAGGATTCTCTCTCTCATCTGTTTCAGGATGGTTCTGTGCTGCAGCATTTGAGGTCTCCAGGGAAGGGAATGCGCTTCTATTTTGTAGTAACGTAACTATGCACAAATTCTTGGCTACTCTCCAAACTAGAGTCAGGTCCCTTGAGAACTAGGTGACTCTCCTCTAGAAGGACTGCTGATGTCCGTGGCAGCAGTGAAGACAGCTGCAGATGTCCAACTTACCTTATCCTTGTCAGAAGAAGCCCCTTGACTCTGAGCTGGTCTTGGCAGGGGCGACACTGTGGCAGAGACAGGCTGCCCCAGTTCCTTTTGTGTGATGCTCTGTTGGGCTTCTGTAAGCCACAGGGGGTTGGCTTTTCTTCTGTGCTGTCTGCTATCCTTTCTTTAGTCACTGCAGTGAAAATCTAGTTTGTTTATTCATTATTTTGGTTGCTTTATTGTGTGTGGGGGGAAAGACAATTGCCAAGTAAACTCTAGTGAGCCATCTTGTGGGTGTCCCCAACAGAAAGGTTGTTCACCTGAAGAAAGGTCAGTGTCTGAGGATTTGTTAGAGCTCAGTGAAGTCTGAGGCCACTTGGGTTGATTATACAAGCTCAGAAAGCAGAACTGAGGTGCCACACGTTTTAGTAATGGTTGGGGAAAACCATGAAATCAGTAGATGGACATAAGGAAGAGAGCAGCAGCTGGATAGAGTAAGGATGGATCAGTTATTACAAGTGGGCTTGAGGAACAAGAAGAACTACTGTATTTCCAGACCCTTAAAAGTACAGATCCTGTGAGAATGGATCCCCTTTCTGAGAGTGGATCAGTGGGGGATCTGGGTGAAGACGGGATTGTGTCTGTAGCCTGAGACAGTAGCCGCTAAAGCAGAGAAAGGTATTGAGTGATCAAAGTGCATGAGGGGTTGGTGTGATTGTTTGGAAGGGGAGAGGAAATGAACATAGTGAAGGAGCTGGTGTTTTTGGTCGTGAAGTGGATAACATTAAAAAAATTCAAATTAATGTATGGGGACAGACGATCAGGTTACACTGTTTGAATCTCTTGGGTAAAGTCCAAGTTGTAGTGAAGCCCTTCACTCAGAAGCTGTGCCCTGTACCTCTCCATGCTCCTGTTAGGTGAGCTCACTAACTAAACCCCCTCCTCTCTCCCCATCTCTCCTTCCGTTCCCCGCCTGGAATTGAATTTTGTGTTTTTTTTTTTTCCTTGTGTGGGTGTGTAGTTGTTCACCTGCTAGTTTCCCATTAGTACCGAGCACATTGCATGCTCTCTTCTCCATTCCTGCGATACTTACTAAGAAGGATGTTCTCCAGCTGCGTCCAGGTTAATATAAAACATGTAACGTCCCCATCTTTCTTCATGGCTGCATAGTATTCCATGGTATACCATAGTTTACATTGTTAGCATGGATTTGTGGAAAGACAGCATAACCTCACCTTCAGTTTTATATGAAACCCCTTATCAATTGTGAGTTTAGGCATAGTCATATTAATAAAAAAATAAAACCTGTGATACATATATTTTGTTGTTAGGACTGAAATTAACAGCGGTTGACCTGGAAAACTATCTAATAGTTTTTACCCTTTTGGAAGATGCACTTGCCCTTTAAGCAATACATTGACTAATTAAAGAAGACAATAGACAATATGTAAAGGAGGCTGTAGGACGCTTATAATTCTTATATCAGTAGACTCCCTCTGTCGGCGACTTCAGTATTACTAAACTTTCCTGGGTCTTTTTTATATAGTTAGCGTCTTGTATTTCTCATATTTGCCTCATGGTCTAACACCTGTTAACAGAATTAGAATAACATAGCAGGGCTGAGAAATTAATAAAGCCTTTCCACTCTAATTTCATCCCATTGTATGCTTTTCATGACGTGTTATTTATATATATCATTGTGTGGATGAAGAAAGAGTGGGGTTTCACAATTTTCTGTACGCCTACAGATGAAAGAGAAAACAGACAAACGTAAACCACTGATGACACCATCAGTCTTTCGGAATACATCCGTAAAGTCTGACGTGTTCCATATGGGGCACTTATAGACACAGTTTTAAATAATTGTCAGTGTTGTTAAAGTTGTTGATATAGTGCAGGCTGGTAAAAGGTACGTTAGCCTCACTGGAGTTATATTAGGCAGGGAGACTTTGAACAGAAGCTATGGAGTCATGCTGTCCAAGTTCATAGCCACGGGTCACGTGTGGATGTTGAGGGTTTGAGATGTGGTTAGACTGAATTGAAACCTGCTGAAAGTGTCCAATTCACACCGCATTTTCAAGACTCCAAAGTTTAAACAAAGGAATACAAAATGACTCAATTTTAAAATTGCTTATTACATGGTTGAAATATGGTTGGCCTATTGCGTTAAATCAAACATATTTTTAGTATTAATTTCACTGATTTCTTCTCATTTTTAATGTGTGTGGGGTTTTTGTTTGGTTGGTTGGTTGGTTGGTTGGTTGGTTGGGTTTTTTTTGTAGTTTTGGCTGGGGCCAGGCTTAAACCTGCCATCCTTGGTATATGGGGCTAGCTCCCTACTCCTTGAGCCCCAGGCACCACCCTCATTTGTAATGTGTTTAGAAAGTTTAAACTTGTCTAGAAAGTCATGTCTCATCCTTACTGAATAATGATTCTGGAAAGGATAGACCGACATCAAATAAATTAAGTACGTAGTGTTCTTTCCTTTGGTAGGTATATCTTGAGACTCCAAATTAAGTCTTAAGACTTGTCTATGCTGTTTTACACATAACACCAATTTTTTCTTTCTTTCTTTTTTTTTTTTTTTTTTTGACATATTCTCACTTGTCACCTTTGGTAGAGTGGGTGTGGCATCACAGCTCATAACAAGCTCAAAACCTTGAGCCCAAGCAATTCTCTTATCTCAGCCTGGGACTGAGTAGTGGGACTACAGGGGCCTGCCACAATGCCTGGCTATTTTTAGAGATGAGGTCTTGCTCTTGCTCAGGCTGGTCTCAAACCCATGAGCTCAGGCAATCCACCTGCCTCAGTCTCCCAGAGTGCTAGCATTACCGGTGTGAACGGCACCTGGCCCATAACACCAATTTTCATCTACAATGTCACACATATCACAGGTAGCCCTCCGTTGTAATCCCTTGTTCACTTTTCTGTCTTGCACTTTTGGCTGGCAGCTGCATGCTGAATGGAACACCTTTGTGCTGAAATAATAACTTGAATAGTAACAGATACTGGACATTCCTGTACATACTCTGCTATAGTGCTGGTGATGACTGTTGCCCGAACTATAAGGAATGCTTTGTTGAAGGCCGATAATGCCGTGACATTTTGAGCGTGAAGTATGCGTGTGTACAAAGATCTGCCAAATTTGCAGCGTTTTATTTCTAGGGTATGCACTGCCAAAAGAAATATTTTCTTCCCTAAATTCCTATTCCTACTCTCATTCCTCATCTCTGGATGTGTCTAATCCTATCTTTTTTTTTTTTTTTTTTGAGACAGAGCCTCAAGCTGTCCCCCTGGGTAGAGTGCCGTGGCATTACAGCTCACAGCAACCTCCAACTCCTGGGCTCAAGCGAGTCTCTTGCCTCTGCCTCCCAAGTAGCTGGGACCAC
>CAUYTI010023686.1:0-18697 GCA_963575145.1 Galago senegalensis | reverse complement strand
GCCATGGCATTACAGCTCACAGCAACCTCCAACTCCTGGGCTCAAGCGAGTCTCTTGCCTCCGCCTCCCAAGTAGCTGGGACCACAGGCGCCCGCCACAATGCCCAGCTATTTTTTGGTTGCAGCCGTCATTGTTGTTTGGCAGGTCCGGGCTGGGGATTCGAACCCACCACCTTAGGTGTACGTGGCTGGTGCCTTAGCTGGTTGAGCTATAGGCGCCGAGTTCACCTTCAGTCTTAATTGTCTATTTTGTCCAAATCCCTATCCTATGTTCAGAGCATTTTCTTTTGGATACAGACTTTTGCCTTCACTCGGGCTTCCTGAGTTCTAACTCATTTCTTTTTGGCATTCATCCTTTACCCCTCAAAGTGTGACAGGGTCTGAACTTCTTACCTTAATGGAATCAGCACAACTCAGTGGAGGTTTTTGGATATACCACACCCGTCTCTCTCCTCCCAATCACCACAGCTGATACATAAGATCTAGTGAGGCCTGTAATTATAGCACGCTGGGAGGCTGAGGTGGAGGGATTGCTTGAGCATAGGAGTTCCAGACCAACCTGAGCAAGAGTGAGACCCCATTTCTAAAAAAAAAAAAAAAAATAGTATAACGCCACAGGACACAACCCTAGGTCAACTAAGTGAGACACTCATCGCTCAATCTGCTGATCAACAGGATTTTGGAGCCAGAGCCTCCAGCGGTGAGGAACTCTGGGCATGTGTTCTGTGCCCTGAATGACTGCTCTCTGCCTTCTAGTCACTGCTTTCCCTCCATTTCATCTTTATTTTTTATTTTATTTTATTTTATTTTTTTAGAGACAGAGTCTCACTTCATCGCCCTTGGTAGAATGCTATGCTGTCACAGCTCACAGCAACCCCTAGCTCTTGGGCTTAGGCTATTCTCTTGCCTCAGCCTCCCAAGTAGCTGGGACAACAGGCAACCACCACAATGCCTGGCTATTTATTTATTTATTATTTTAGTTGCAGTTTGGCCAGGTCCGAGTTCAAACCTGCCACCCTCAGGGTATGGGGCCAGTGCCCTACCCACTGAGCTACAGGTGCCACCCTGTTTTTTTATTTTTTAAAGTAAATTTATTTCAGGTAAATGTGAGGATACAAAACAACCAGATCAAAAAAATTGATTTTGTTAGGTAAAGTCCCTGTTGTGGTTATGTCCCACACACAAAAGGTATGCCAAACACTCCCACCCCGTGCCCATTCAGTGAGAGCACCTCAATCCCCTCCCTTGTTATCCCCCCCCAACTTGAATTGAAATGAGTTTTTCTCTTATGTGGACATACATCAGATCATCTACTCGCTTCATATTAGTGTTGAGTGCATTGGCTTATTGCTTTTCCATTCTTGTGATACTTTACTAAGAAGAATCTCACCTTTATTTTGGCTTTTATCTAGGAGGAGTTTGTCCAGTTTAGCTTTTACCTAGGAGGAGTACCAGGCTTTGTCCAGTTGCCCTGCCTGGACTTCCTAACCCTGTCAGAACTACAACCCTGCTGTTAGTTCTTTCTTAGAGGCTGTGGCCTTTGCTTTCCGTCCTTTCTCTGGCCAGGTTGCTTCTCTGATACTAGAGCCTTTTGTTGGATTTAGGCTTCAGTAAGTGGAGTCCTGCCAGGAGACTATGCAAGTCAGCATCAGTCTCAAGTCTCATTGCTAGCTTGTTACTGGTTGTGACTTTACACATTGGGGATCAGTGCCAAGTGGGATAGAATGCATTTTTATGGATTGGGTGTGATGTAAATTTTCTATTTTCCCATTAAATCCCTCCTCCATGTCTTGTGGGCAGTCTAGACTGCAATAATTTTTTTTCTATCCTTGAATGGAGATAACCTCATCCCTTGTGGGCAGGGTAGTTTTACAAGTGGAGAGTCATTTACATCTGTCTTGATGGTGGCCAAGTAGCAGGAGTTGGTGAAGGCATAGCTGGTAAATAAAGAAGCCAGTTGCTTTCTCTGCACGCTGTTTCCAACCATACAGCCAAATTAAAGCAGATAAAAATCTCTGAGGCTTCTGATTAAGAAATTACTAGGCCTTTTTCTGGCTTAGCGCCTGTAGCACAGTGGTTATGGAGCCAGCCACATACACCCAGGCTGGTGGGTTTGAACCTGGCCTGGGCCAGCTAAACAACAATGACAACTGCAACAAAAAATTAGCCCAGCATTGTGACGGGTCACTGTTATTCCAGCTACTTGGGAGGCTGAGGCAAGAGAATTGCTTAAGCCCAAGAGTTTGAGGTTGTGGTGAGCTGTGACACCATGGCACTCTACTGAAGGCAACATAGACTCTGTCTCAAAAAAAATAAAAAAGATATTACTAGGTGTTTTTGAGAGCTTTAGGGGCTCTTTAATATTATGAGTGAGATCCTCATTGGTTGACTGAGCTCAACTCAGTTGGCAGAGCTAATCTAAAACAAACTAAATGGAAAGCCTCAGCAATGACCCTACCCTTAATGTATGGTGTTCATCTAGCAAGCAGAATTCTTTTTTTTTTTCTTCTTCTTCTTCTTTTTTTGAGACAGAGTCTCAGGCTGTCACCCTGGGTAGACTGCTGTGGCATCACAGCTGACAGCAACCTCCAACTCCTGGGCTTAAGCAATTCTCTTGCCTCAGCCTCCCAAGTAGTTGAGACTATAGGCACCTGCCACAATGCCCAGCTGTTTTTTGGTTGTAGTTACCATTGTTGTTTGGCAGACCTGGGCTGGACTTGAACCTGCCAGCTCTGATGTATGTGGCTGGTGCCTTAGTCATTTAAAGTATAGCTGCTGAGCCAGCAAGCAGCATTCTTCACACACAGATCCCACCTTCAGGGCCTATGGCATTTGTCTATTTATGCCACTTCCTCTGAAAGACCTTGGTTAACTAAGAAGATCAGAGCCAGTTCACTTATAGGAAGGTGGAAAGGGCTTGTAATGGGCTTTCAGAGCTAGTTGGTTATATAGAGCTAGTTGGTCATTTGGTCAGTCTGTAGGAATTGGCTAAGTATCAGTTGGCCTATAACTGCAGAAGACTTGATTTCCCCCTATAGCTCTTTCCTTAACTGGCTCACTAAATTTGCTAAGATTCTGTCCTTAGCTCTCTACTCCCTCTATATACTATCTTCCAGTGGTGCCATCTGTACTTAACAGTTTCAGTTATCACTAATATGTCAAATACTCTGAAATATCTGTCTCTCACCTAGATCATTTTCTTTTCTGAGTTCCTTACAATAGACAAATACTATTGACTTTGTAACCTGGATAGCTCTTAGGCATCTTAAACTCAACTTGTCGTAAGCCACATTATATTGTTCATCAACCCATCCTCTTCCTGCTTCTAAACCTGCTTTTCCTCCTTTGTTCCTTGACTTAGGAGTATCGCCCATCCTGGATAACTAGTTAACTTGGTTTTGTAGCACTACTTTCTGTTCCCTTACCAAGAGTTGAATAGGCTCTGGGGGTAATGTAAGATGTTTAGGGTGTGGTTCTTTCCTTATTTAAGAAAAATTAAAGATTTAAGTGAAGTTGAAACTCTTAAGTAAAATGAAAATCCTGGAAAGAAAGTATCTGAGGGCTAAAACCTTGGGAGAACACTTTATGGAGAGGCTAGAGTTAACCAAGGCCTTAGGCGAAGTAGGAGGCAGAAGACCTGTGAGCAAGCAAAGTGGATCCTCACCTTGTTTCTTGTGCAAGCAGTCATTGGCACCTCTCATGTTGACTCTTTTGTAAATTACCAAGGAATTTGGTCCTTTTTTGAGATAGAGTCTCAGTATGTCACACTCAGTAGAGTGCTGTAGCATCACAGCTCACGGCAACCTCAAATTCTTGAGCTTAATTGATTCACTTGCCTCAGCCTCCCAAGTAGCTGGGACTACAGGCACCCACCACAATGCCCAGCTATTTTTTTTGTTGTTGTTGTTGTAGTCATTGTTGTTTAGCTGGCCCAGGCCAGGCTTGAACCCACTAGCCTCGGTACATGTGGCTGGCGCCATAACCACTGTGCTCCAGGCACTGAGCCAGAATTTGGTTCCTTTTTAAAGTTAAGCATCTTAGCATCTTAGCATAATTCATCAGTTAGCTGGAGTCACCTTTCTTCTTAAAATTTATCTCAAAGTGTCATTCTATAACTTGGGACAAGTATGATTCCTCCCTTCACATTTCTTCACATTCCTGGAAGCTCATGTATTTATGGTCACTCTCATTTTGAGCTCTTGCTTCCACCAAATTTGTTCAGATTATGGACAGTCTTGCTGTGTCAAGCATACTATTCCTGCTTCCATCTATTCCGACCCAGATGTAGAACTCACAGCTAAAGCCTTTATGCTTGTAGCAAACTTAATAAAGGTTTGGGGTGATAGAGAGAATTTGCATTGCAACAAAGTAAGCAATTTTAATTGTAATACTGCTTATTCCTGTTCCTTGAAGTATTATACTTTTGCCCACTTTTCCATTAAGGATTCATTGTTACTCGTATATCTTTCTATGCTCTGCAAACCATCCTTACCATATTGCCACTAAGAACTCCAAATGTAAGGCCAGGTGTGGTGGTTCACACCTGTAATCCTAGCACTCTTGGAGGCCAAGGAGGATGGATTGAGCTTAGGAGTTTGAGACCAGCCTGAACATGAGTAAGACACCCATCTCTAAAAATAGCTAGGCATGGCTTGGCACCTGTAGCTCAAGAGGCTAAGGCATCAGCCACATACACCAGAGCTGTCAGGTTTGAATCCAACCTGGGCCTGCCAAACAACAATGACAGCTACAACCAAAAAATAGTCGGGTGTTGTGGCGGGCACCTGTAGTCCCAACTACTTGGGAGGCTGAGGCAAGAGAATTGCTTAAGCCCCAGGAGTTGGAGGTTGCTGTGAGCTGTGATGCTACGGCACTCTACCCAGGGTGACAACTTGTTTCTTGCTGTTGTCTTCTTTATTGAGGCTCTGACTCAAAAAAAAAAGGCCAGGCATTGTTGTAGCAGGCACCTGTAGTCCTGGCTACTTGGGAGGCTGAGGCAAGGATTGTTGAAGCCCAAGGAAGTGAGACTTTATGTCTCAAAAACTCTAAATGTTTCTCAGTATTTTGCGAAACAGTTGAACTATTTCTAACTCTTCCTCATAAACTCAATTCTGGGTTCACTTCTGTTTGTCCAAAGCCCACCAAGGAGCTTATCAAAATAAGTTTCATACACTTTTTAGCCACATAATGAATCAGAACCTCTGATACATTCTTTTGTGTTATCGTCCCTCTTCTTTTTTTTTGAGACAGAGTCTCACTACACCCTCGAGTACTGTAGTGTCACGGCTCAGAGCAACCTCAAACTCTTTTTTTTTTTTTTTAAACCTCAAACTCTTGAGCTTAAGCAGTTCTGTTGCCTTGCCTCCCAAGTAGCTGGGACTACAGGTGCCTGCCACAATGCCTGGCTATTTTTTTTTTTTTTTTGGTCGTTATAGTTGTCATTGTTGTCTGGCAGACCTAGGCCAGTTCAAACCCACCAGCCCTGGTGTATATGGCTGGTGCCTTAACCACTGAGCTATAGTCACCAAGCCATATTGTCCCTCTTCTGAAGGCATTTCTTGTTTTTTTTTTTTTTTGAGACAGAGCCTCAAGCTGTCCCCCTGGAGTGCCGTGGCATTACAGCTCACAGCAACCTCCAACTCCTGGGCTCAAGCGAGTCTCTTGCCTCCGCCTCCCAAGTAGCTGGGACCACAGGCGCCCGCCACAATGCCCAGCTGTTTTTTGGTTGCAGGCGTCATTGTTGTTTGGCAGATCAAGGCTGGGGATTCGAACGTACCACCTTAGGTGTACGTGGCTGGCGCCTTAGCCAGTTGAGCTATAGGCGCCAAGCCGGCATTTCTTGTTTTAAGTAGCATTTACTTTTTACCTCCATAATAGTTTTGCATTAAAGAATCTGTGGAGGAAAAATAGGATATTCCAGGCAAGGACAACAATTTGAATATGAATAGCAACTTTCATAAAACCTGTTGTGGACAATGAAAATACTCGCCCAATTGGAAAGAATTCTTGACAAGGAACAGAGCTTAGTATAGATTAGCAAGTCCAGAAATAGATCTGGGAGAGGAGAGGATAGTGTTAGGATAAATGATACAAGACAATTGTCTAACCATTGAGAAAAAAAAAAAGTATCACTATATAGCAAAATTAGTTCTAGACAGAGTAAATACTTTTACATAAAAACTAAAGGAACACATTTACTAGAAAATAATTAATTTTGAGTTATGTTTTTTAATATGGCACCAAAGACAGAAACAAAAAAGAAAAAAGAGTGATAGATTAGCTTTAAAAAAAAGAAAGGCAACAAACACCATCAACCTAATTGAAAGTAGAAGACAAATTTGTTAAAAAGAATTTTCAACAGGCTCAGTGCCCAATAGCACAGTGGTTATGGTGCTAGCCACATACACCAAAGTTGGTGGGTTTGAACCTGGCCTGGGCCTGCTAACCAACAAAGACAACTGCAACAAAAAGATAGCTGGGCATTGTGGTGGGTGCCTGCAGTCCCAGCTACTCAGGAGGCTGAGGCAAGAGAATCACTTGAGCCCAAGAGTTGGAAGTTGCTGTGAGTTGTGACACCACAACACTCTACCGAGGGTGACATAGACTCTGTCTCAAAAGAAAAAAAAATTTTTTTCAACATAACTCTAAGGTGCACAAAGCTTTTACAAATCAATAGGAGAAAGCAAATACCACAAAAATAAAATGGGCCAAAGTCTTAAGAATAAATACAAATGTGACCAATAAAGTAGACAGAAAAAGGCTATTTTACTTATAGTCCAGGAAACAGAAGCAGAAATGAGATTTCATATTTCAATGGTTAGAGTGACACATGCCAAAATGAAATTATTTGTTTCTGAGGAAATAGAAACTCATATTTTGTTATTGGAAATATAAATTAGAATATCCCCTCTGAAGTTCAGTTTGTATCAAAATTTAAAGTGTACACTCTTTTCAGCCAGCAATTTCACTTCTAGGTATTTATTTTAAGGGCAAGTATACAAAGATAAATGTCTGAGAATATTTGTTTCTATAGAATTTAGAAAATCAAAATGATCGTAGATAAAGGATTAGTCAAATAAAGTATAATTTGTTCAGATGTTAATAAATGAAGCAGGTCTGTAATTATTGACATGGAAATATGGCTACATGGTATACATAAAAATTCCAAAGTATATGAACCTCTTTCATTTGAAATAAAGATAGCCATACCTATGTGTGTATATTTAAAAAATCGTACAACACAGTGTTAACAGAAATTATCTTTTCTGATTTGGAAAAAAAAAGGCAGCTTAGAAATTGTAAAGAGATTGACTTGGGTGGGCTAAAATCAAAATTATTTTACCTTGGTGAGTTTGGTAATGAAGAGCCAGTATAGGCTTTTGAGCAGATAGTGGTGATAAAAGCAGTGATCAAGAAAGGTTTTATGTTGAGATGTGGGAAATGAATGAAGCAGAAAATGAGATTAGAGAAACTAGTTAGGAAGTTGTAGCAGCCATACAGACCTGAAATAATAAAATAGAGACTAGGGTGGGGAGTGTGAGATTATAAGGTAACAGACCCATCTAAAGATATTTCATAGAAGGAATCACCAATTTATAGTCTGTCAGGCATGAGGAGGAATACAACAGAGTGACAAGTCACTAAGAATGTCAAGGCATTTGTCCTTTGTGAAACTGGGAGGTTACCCATCATGATAGAAGTGGGGGTAAATGGAAAGGGGAGCCACTCCTTTTAAGGAGGAAGATGCATTTGTTCCCTGGAGTGGAGATTCCCTTTTAGAGAAAACATTACTTCTGCAGTAGTGGCACTAGTCTGCACTTGGAAACTCCCTAGATTGTGTTCCCTAGTAAGCTTAGGCATGGGGAAGTATTAGCTTGGTTCTCCTTTTGCTGTTGCAGGTCCTGAGAAAAGCTGGACAGGAATGTGTGGCAGTGATCTCAGTCAGAACCTGAAAGTTAGAGCTTGAGCAGTGATCATCATAATAAACAACATTTACAAATAACTTTATAAATAGATACAGTGCCTTAGCTAACAGAATCCTGTGGTCTTTGCATTATTACTTTTTTCTTTTGTATGGACACTGAAGCTCAATTTGAAAGCAGAATTAGTACTCAAGCTCAGGTATTCAGCCTCAGAGTTCATTTCTTGTTGCTCTGTTCCCTGTCTCTTAGCGATGAGTTTTCTTTTCTTTTTTTTTTTTTGGTAGAGACAGAGTCTCATTCTATTGCCCTAGGTAGGGTGCCTTGGTGTCACACAGCTCACAGTAACCTCCCAACTCCTGGGCTTAGGCGATTCTCTTGCCTCAGCCTCCTGAGTAGCTGGGATTACAGGCGCCTGCCACAACGCCCAGCTATTTTTTGTTGCAGTTTGGCCGGGGCTTTGAACCCGCCACGTATATAAGGCTGATGCCCTACCCACTAAGCCAGAGGAGCTTCCCCAAGTGATGAGTTTTCTAAGGAGTAACAGAGCAAAAGCTGCCACGGGGAACTAGGAGCAGTGAAGAAGTGGACAGAAGAAGAGAACGAGCCAGGGGAGACATCATGTTACTTACAGTCAGTGCCCTGTCCCCTGACCCTTTTGGTCCCTGACATTTCCCTAAACCAGAGAATGTTGGATGTTCCATTGAGTTTAAGGGAAAAAGAATAGAAAAAAATCCTAACCTGTCCACAAATAGCTGTGAGGTATTTTGGAAGTAAGGTCTTTTAGTCTGATTATGGGAAAGTTAGTAGTAGCTTAGTGGTTTATTAAATTCTGGCTACATTCCTTTGAAAGCAATACAGTAAAAGCATATTGATATAGACCAGTGAGGGAAGGGCTTGTTCGAATTAGTTAAATGAAAAAATTTTTTGTGTGAAGTTACTAGATTTTATTTACTTTTGTAATCCCATCGTACCTCCACTAGTGTATTTGCCAGCTGGTGGAGATCCTAAGAGGAGCTGGTGTAAGGAGGAGAAAAATCAAGAATGTCTTTTAAGTCACTTCAGTTTCCCAACTTGTGGGATTAAATTATTTAACTAGCTCATTCTGATAGCATAAACACAAAATGCAGTTATCTTCTCTGAGAAGTTCTGAATCAACAGGGTGAGTTTTGAAGTCATTTTCCTGTATGGCTAGATTGATGAGAATCCTGGCAGGCATCCTTGCACCTCAGTGCTTGGGGCATAGTGGGTAGTTTCTGGTTGAATCTATGAGTGAGTGAGTGAAAGTTGATGGAATTTTTTCCCCTGAGGCATGTTGGGAAATAGTCTTCCCACAGCCTCACACTATAGTTTTGCTGGGTTGTTTTGGGACAAGTCTTACTGCCCACGTTTTATAGTAGGGAGGGAGCAAATGGAGCTACCATGGGAAGTTTGTGCTCTGTGAGCTGGTGATTCCACAGAGAGGAGGCGTTTGCAAAGCTGGTATCATTTGGGTTCCAGTAACATGATTTCTCCTCTTGAAGGATCAGGCTGCTGAGTGTCTCTGAAGTAATTGAGGAGACCCATAGTGGTAGGAGATTTCCTACTGGCAAACTGGATCTCACCCAAAGAGGGCAGCTACTATATAGGTCCTCTGTAGGAGGCTCTCTACCTTCCTTCCTACTCACTGCTTGGATTCCAAATCAGGAACCTCTCTAGCACATCCCTGGCTTTTGCCTGGCCCTGCCTTCTGGCCATATGCCATAGGTGATTTTTAGCTTTGCTGGAAATTACACCCTCTATGAGGGCAATGCAAACTGGGAGGTGCTGGTTCTGGCTCCAGAGGGACTGGGGCCTGTCACCTGGCCCTGCCCCATGTTTCCTATCTTGTATTCCTGGCCACCTTTTTACCTTTAGCACACTTCCTCCAAGCCTATAATTCTGCCTGGGTAAGGACTACAGAATAGCTTTTTCAGGGGGATTGTGGGGGCAGGAATGTCAGTGTTTTGGAGCTCCTAATAGCAGCCTCCACATCCTGTTTTGGGAGAATTATTGGTCTCATATAGATGGTCTAACAGTTATATTGGGGGGAGTCTGGGAGGAATGGAGTATATTCATATAATAAAAGGGTTTACCACCAGATTTCTTTAAGCATTGAACCTGTTTATCAAAACAAAGTCTTATTTTCAGATGGTAATGGTCAGTAATGTGCATTTACTTATAGAATATTAGCATCAGAAGAAAAGTTTGAGATCTTCTAGGCATTTTATAGAAGGCATTTTATCTTTGCTTTAGAAATGAACAAACCTAGGGAGATCTAGTAAGAGGGAAAACCATGCCTATGATGAGGAGCTGACACCTAGGTCCCATGAAAGAAATTTAAGCCTCGGCTCCCATAGCTCAATGGTTAGGACGCAGGCCACATACACTGAGGCAGGCTGGTTCAAACCAGGCCTAGGCCTGCTAAACAACAATGACAATTGCAACAAAAAAATAGCCCAGCATTGTGGCAGGTGCCTGTAGTCCCAGCTACTTGGGAGGCTGAGGCAAGAGAATTGCTTAAGCCCAAGAGTTGGAGGTTGCTGTGACATCATGGCAGAGTGCCACATAGTAAGACTCTGTCTCAAAAAAAAAAAAAAAGAAAGAGAAAGAAATTTAAGCAGAAGACAGCAGACACTGCATGAGAGAAAGTCTCAGTATGTTGAGGAATGCTCTGGAGGAGCATTTCCTGGGGAATTTTTTGGGTAAGGAAAGAGAAAAATGATTTCCTTCCCTAGAATGCCCTGCTGACACCTTCAGACTAGGTAATTTCTGCCGCACTAATATACTCTGGTTCTTGTAGATTGAACCCAAAGTGACACAGTATCATGAGTTTCAGTAATTGAAAACTTTTCAAGGCACATTTAAATGAGTGAAAGTCTAAATTACAGGATGTGAATGAATGAATGTAATTTTATTAACTTCAATATGTAAGGAAAACTAATATTAGCAAAATCAGCAGAAGTTTTTCAGGGCGCCTGATTTAATGAATCTATTAGACTGATTTATAATTAGAATCACATGTATCCTTTTCTGTAATGGGTACTTGTAAAGTTCATTCATTCCTGTACAAATATTTATTAACAGTAGAGAGTTCTGTAGTAACTTGAACTGAACCTGCTTTTGAGGAACTTATGTTTAGTCTATAAATCATTTTAATTATAGATGAAGTGTTGGCATATGAAAGATACAGACTAATGATGTGGGAATTCAGAGGGAGGAGGGATTGTTTCCAGCTTTTGGTTCTAGTATATCAGATAAGTTTTGTAAAAACAGATTGGTTTGTTATAAAGAACACTTTAAATAATCTTGTTCTTTATACTCTGGTGAGAGTTAGTGTTAATACGAAGGAAAACATGGCGTCATTATATATATATATATTTTTTTTTTTTTTTTGAGACAGAGTCTCATTATGTCACCCTCGGTAGGGTGCCATGGTGTCCTAGCTCACAGCCACCTCTAACTCTTGGGCGTAAGAGATTCTCTTGCCTGGGGGTGGCGCCTGTGGCTCAAGGAGTAGGGTGCCAGCCCCATATACTGGAGGTGGTGGGTTCAAGCCCAGCCCCGGCCGAAAGAAAAGACAAAGGCAGAACAAGAAGACAAAAAGTCTAGGTCTGGCTTGGTGCCTGTAGCTTAGTGAGTAGGGCGTCTGCTACGTACACCGCAGCTACTCGGGAGACTGAGGCAAGAGAATTGCTTAAGCCCAAGAGTTGGAGGTTGCTATGAGCTGTGACACTATGGCACTCTACTGAGGGTGACATAGTGAGACTCTGTCTCAAAAAAAAAAAAAAAAGAGATTCTCTTGCCGCAGCCTCCCTAGTAGCTGGGACTATAGGTGCCCATCACAATGTCTGGCTGTTTTTAGAGACAGGGTCTTGCTCTGGCTCAGGCTGGTCTCAAACTTTTGAGCTCACGCAGTCCACCCACCTCAGCTCCCAGATTCCTGGGATTATAGAGCTACCATGCCCAGCCTCAAATTATTTTTTCTTCATTCATATTATTAAATATTATTGTAATTCATATCAAAACTCTGAATTAATAGCAATACACTGTATTTCCTTTCACTATGCTTCTTTGCTATAATCCATGAGTAATTTTTCAGAGAGCAAAACCTTTGATAAGAACAGTTCACTCTCTTACTGGACAATACCAGTGAATGGGAAGCAAGAGTGTGGACCCACTCAAGGGAGCTACTCTTTCAAGGACTTTGTCTGTGCAGTGAGGAGAGTTTGTGAAAAGAGGACATGGGATGAAGGAGAGGATTACTGATTTCCTTTTTTTTTTAGTCTTACTTTTTAAAGGGCGGTGGCTTCATAGCCTCCAGCAACCTCAAAATCTTGGGTTCAAGTGATTGTCTTGCTTCAGCCTCCTGAGTAGCTGGGTCTATAGGCACCCACCACGTCTGGCTCTTTAGAGCCTGGGTCTTGTTCTGGCTCAAGTTGGTCTCCATCCCATGACCTCAGGCAGTCCACCTCCTTCGGCCTCACAGAGTGTTAGGATTACAGGTGTGAGCCACTGCACCTGGCCTTTTTCTTTTATTTCTTTTTTTTGAAACAGAGTCTTGCTCTGTCACCTGGGGTTGAGTGCAGTGGCATCATCATAGCTCACTGTAACCTTGAACTCCTGGGTTCCAGAGACCCTCCTGCCTAAGCCTCCTGAGCAACTGGACTAGAAGAAGTATATGCTGCTATGCCTGGGTAATTTTTCTATTTTTAGTAGAGACAGGGTCTTCTTGTGGTCTCAAACTCCCGGCCTCAAGTGATCCTCTGACCTTTCCCTCCCCAAATGCCAGGATGATAGGTGCGAGTCACTGTGCCTAATTTTGATTTACTTTTTGAGACCTAAGCATGCTTGACCCTCTGCCATGGGGAAAGAGCTAGTTGAGAAGGAGAAGTAAAGATAGAAAAAAGAAATAAAAATTCTTGAGCAAGAACCCTGAGAAGAAGGGGATACTGTATTTCTGAGTACTGGTGGAGAGATTAAACTTGACTTAAACAAGGTACAAGCTACCACAGAGATTCATGTTCTTAATTATTGATGTTATTAACCACCACCATTTATTACTTTCTGACCTTTTGCTAATGGTCTGCTGAGAACATTTTAATTTTAATTAATTTGTCTTTTTTTTAGAGATGAGGTCTTACTATGTTTCCCAGGCTGGCTTAGAACTCCTGGACTCAAGCAATCCTCCTGCCTCAGCCTCCCAAGTTGCTGGGATTGCAGGTGTGAGCCACCATGCTTGGCTCTGCTAAGCTCTTTTAAATCTCAGTTGATAGAGACAAGGGATGCAGTGGGGCAGAGAGATTTGGTAAGAAGTGGGGAGACAAAAGGAATTTCCTTCTATTGGGACCTGCTTTTTCTGGGAAGAAGTTGAGGTCATCCATTGGGAGCACGTGGGATAGTGGGAAGAGTGGTATGGTTTTTAAAAGTTCCTATACTAATGGTAGTGATCTGAGGATATGTAGGAGGGTTGCTGAGAGGTGTTGAAGACCCACTTAATGTTGAAGATGATGAACTTATAGAGGAAGCAACCTCCTTGACTTAATGGTTGCATTAGTAACACAAAGCAACTTGAGGGTTAAGGCAGAGGAACTGTGTTTTGTGGGGCAAATGAAAGACATAAAATATGGGGGACTAAGGTATTGATAGAAGAGTGATTGTCCTCTAGCTGGCTAGAGACAGAAGTGAATCCAGGAGAGGACTGATAGGTGGCAGAGTGATGGAGAGGGGAGTTATGAAGGGGCCGTATATCTTAGTGATATTGAAGAAAAGAAGCTATAGAAGTCAAGATAAGGAGAGGTCATGACTAGGCAAAGGGTCTGACTTGATGTGAAAAGGCCAGCTGTGACCTAGAGGCCAAGGTCCTTGAGTACCAGAAGGTCAGCAGATAACAGCATTGAGGAGAAGGAGGAGGAGTGTTTGGCACGGGCCTCAGCAAAGAAATGATTTTTTGGTAAGGTTGTAGGAATAATGGCTTTTAAGTAGCATTGAGGCAGAACATCTATTTCTCCTCCTGTTACTGCTGGGTACTGGAGAGTAATTTTATGGCAGGACTTCCATTGCCCCGTATTCCAGCTAGAGTTTATCCTGGCCAGGCTCATCCTTCAGGCTTGCTCTGCACTGCCTGCTTAAATGGTGTGGGGTCTGTGTTGGGGGGTAGAGGGAGGAAGGGTGGACTGCCTCCACCAAGTCCTGGACCTTCCTTTGTAGGTACAGGAGCCAAGTACTCTGGTGCGAAAAGCCTATGGCTCTCTTGCAGGCAAAATCCCATTTGGCCACCGGATTCTTTTTTATTTTTTAATTTTTTTTCTATGAGACAGAATCTCACTATGTTACCCTCATAGAGTGTCAGACATGGTGTGACAGCTCACAGCAACCTTTAATTCTTGGGCTGAAGAGATTCTCTTGCCTCAGTCTCCCAAGTAGCTGGGTCTACAGGTACCTGCCACAACACCCAGCTACTTTTTTTTTTGTTGTTGTTGTCATTGTTGTTTAGCAGGCTTGGGCTGGGTTCGAACCTGTCAGCTCCAGTGTACGTGGCTGGCACCCTAACCACTGAGCTTCAGGCGCCAAGCCACAAGGATTTGTTTTAATCTGTTCAAGATCAGTTGGGCCAGTGCTAATCATTTGTGAGAGGCTGAATGGAAACCTTTAAAGGTTTCTTGCTTAAAATTCTAGGAGGCTTTTTTAAGCCTTTTATTCCTGTGGAGTCTGAAATTTATTTTTCCTGAGCTATGTTCAGTCATTCCCTTCATGGTGAATAAGTAAATAATACCCTTAAATCATGAGTAGTTTGAAAGAGTCTGGAAAAGTGCGAATCATTGGCCATAAAGATGTTTTTGAATTTTTTGTTAGTTCAGAATTCCTTCAGCATCATTAGTCTGTTATCCCAAACATTTAAAAAAGAAACCTCCAAATAGCTCAAACAAATAAAAACCTTCACAATTCCTTTTTGCCCCTTCTTAACTTAATCCATTTTTACTACCACCCTGGCTATGGAACCCGATGTGAGCAGTACAGAAAATAATTGCTTAACCAGGCCTTTCCCGACAGGAGCAGGAGAAACTGTGGCTCAGACCTTGGGGTGTACTGCTTCCCTCTCAGTACCTCCTAAATAGTTTGTAGGAAAAAATAAGAGGTTTTGCCACTAAAAATGAGAAACTTCTATCTGGCAAAAGTCATTATAAACAGAAGATAGGCAATAGGCTGGGATAAAAATTTTTGCAATATATGTAGTAGACGGAAGATTACTATCTGTACTCTGCACAGGGTTCCTACAAATCAATAAAAAAAGATAACAAACGTAAGAGAAAATGGGCAAAGAATACAAATAGGCAATTCTCAGCAGAGCAGACATGAATTTCATCTAAAGAAATGCTTACCCTTGAGCACCAAGTTCTCCAAATAAGGATTTCATTGCCGTGGTAGATATCCAGGAGGACAGGTGCTATGAAATACTATGTGGTTGATAAAACATTGAAGTGGGTTTCTGGGTCAGTGAAAAAAGCAAATGCACAACAATGTGAATGGAATGTTCCCATTTATTATTTTTTAGATTATTTTATTTAGAATGCACATATCCTATTTAAATTTTATTAGTGGGTGCTTTTAAGTTGAATATTTAAAGCTATATTTTTCTGATTATGACATTAATGAATGAATGAAATATTAACTTTTGCCTTCCTCTTATATAAGGTAAAAGATTCATTCCCTATCCTCATCTTCCTCCTCTTGATTGGTTTCCTCTGGTATATATTTTAGGCTCTGGGAAGAATTTAGGGACACCCTTCCTTTCCCAGGAACTGAAAAGTTTCCTAAGGGAGGCTACAGGGGCATGGTGCCTGCAGTTGTGCTTTTTGTAATGAACAAAGAAATTCAAAGCTCAGGATTCTTTTACCCTGGGATTTGCTCATTTTTGGTATTCACAGCCTTGCAGAGCCTCTTTGTCCCTGCCTCTAACACAGAGCTATGGCCTTGCTTGGGAGGCCTTACTTGTTCCATCCCTTAGAAGGGGAAGGGAAACCTGAGTGGCCCTGGAAGAAAAGCTTAGAGCTGGCCCAGGTCACAGGAGGAAACCTACTCCTTGCATGTTTCTTGCCTCTCTTTTGGAGAGGCCTCTCAGCTGGTTTTAATCTTGGTCTCAGGCTCCTACCAACCAAGATGAAAGGAGTACTTGAACCTTGGTCTAGTTTTGCCTAGTTCAGTGGAGTTTGAGGTTCTAGCTTGAAGAAGCAGGATTCTCTTGTAAGGTGGCACAGGGACATCAAACCCCACAGTGTTTCGTGTGAATTTGTGTATGTGTGCTTTCTCTTTTGAGTGAAGCACAGAAAGAGATAACTGAGTTCTTCATCTGGGACAGCTTAGAGCAGAGGGAAGAGACAGTCTTAGGAGGTGAGTGAGATCGAAAGTCCAGCAAGAGCTAGAGTCAGAGCTAAAGGGACTATTAAGAGCGTTAGCTGCTGGGAAGGCCATTGGATTTCTCACAGAACTTGGGATAAGAGATCCAGGCAGCTTTTAAAACATGCTCAAAGACAGGGTGGTTGGAGCTGATGTTTGATTGTTATAGTGCTGTATAACTCATACAGTGTTTAACAGTGCCCCCTCCCCCGGTCTGCTCTGAGGATGCTCCAGGAATAACATTGTAGCAGTCTGCCAGTGGAAGCCATTTTCAGTTCAAGCTCCAAAAGGAAAGGAAAACTTCCCAACAAAGGACTTTGTCTTACTCTTGTGAATTATGTAAAACTTGAGGATGCTGGTTAAAGAGTTAGAGAGCTGCAGCCTCTCCAGCCACACCATTGCTAAGCAGGGTACATCATTTACAGGTGAAGGGGTAGGATAAGTCTTACACAAAATGTTGGGACTTGAAAACTGCTCTGAGTAAGGACCAAGGCAAATGTTAAGACTCCCAGTGAGAATACTAAAAGAAGAAGCTAAGGTCTCTGAGCTGCTGTAGGACCACCATGAATCTGGCCAGTGCCGTCCTGAACAGACTCTCATGTACATTCCTTAGGGAG
This sequence comes from Galago senegalensis, assembly GCA_963575145.1. Classification (NCBI taxonomy): domain Eukaryota; kingdom Metazoa; phylum Chordata; class Mammalia; order Primates; family Galagidae; genus Galago; species Galago senegalensis. Next base: position 1,747 of record CAUYTI010023686.1, on the reverse strand, counting down.
AAGGATATGGTTAATGACAGAACCTATTATAAAATAGGTTTATAAAATAGTCTTAACATCCAATGAAATTCCAAACTTCAAGGACAGGAAATTTTACCAGACAAGAGGGTCCAGCCACCTGTCACTGTGAGCCAATGCAGAGACTGGGAATCAGGTCCAACAAGTTTTATTGTCAGAAGGCCGGCAATTCCAGAGAACAGAGAGAACCTCTCAAATCTGTTCTGCCTATGTTACAATTCTAATAAATTTTATAATGAAATACAGGGAAACAAACCTAGAAAATTTTAACTTTATCTAACAGAAAACAATATCAAAGTAGTCTTCATTCCAACAATGTAACATGCTTAAACAACATAAAAGTAACCTTTACTCTAACAATAGAGTAATAAAAGTAACCTTAATCCTAACAAAATATCTCAGAGAATCATCAAGAAAAGCAACATTAAAGTAACTTTTGCTCTAACAATATGACACTGTCTGTGTGAGACTACCTCTCTCAAAGTCTTTTGAGATAAACATCCTCATAATCATGGTGAAACCTTAACTAATCATGGGAGGTATGTGGGGACAGATAAGCAGACTAGATCAGCTATACTGCTTAGCTTAGCTTAGCTTCTCCGACTCTATCTTGTAAGCTATTTTCTGGTTTCATAGAGATCCATGGGCTTTGCTTAGCATGGATTCTCCTTTCTTAGGTAAGAGCACTTTGGTTTTCTTTTGGGGAACTATCTTCTCCATTCTCTGTGTTTCTTTTCTTTTTCTTTCTTTCTTTCTTTCTTTTTTTGAGATAGTCTTACTTTGTTGCCTTCAGTATAGTGCTGTAATGTCATAGCTCATAGCAACCTCAAACTCTTGTGCTCAAGTGATTCTCTTGCTTCAGTCTCACAAGTAGCTGAGACTACAGACACCCACCACAATGCCTGGCTATTTTTAGAGATAGGGGTCTTGCTCTGGCTCAGCTGGTCTTGAACTCCTGAGTTCAGGAGATCTGCCCTCCCAGAGTGCTGGGATTACAGGCATGAGTCACCTCACCTGGCCTCTTTCCTCATTCTCAAACCAGGTTCTGGTGGGGTAAGTCCATCCCTTAGAGGACACATGACTGCCAATCAGAAAACAGCAGTTAGCACAGGCATGGATGGTTAATATCCAGACTAATCATAGCTCTTTGGATGTTATTAAGAAAGCAAACTCTTTCTTTTCCAGCTGGATTGCCAAGCCAGTAGAGCTTAAGCCTCATGCTGCGGGGGCCATCATGCCACTTCAGGGGGACGCTGCCTCAGAACAAGGCCAACACAGATGGAAGCTGAGCTGGGAGATGGAGAGACAATGGAGACCAGATGACATCTTTTGAGCACCTGGATCTAACTATGCCTTTAGCTAATCTAGCCCTGTTCATTTCTTTTACATGGGCTCAGACCTTTTTTTTTTCTTTTGAAAGTTTGATTTGGAATTCTGTCACTTGCGGCCAGAATAGTCTTAATAATCAGTGCCATAAGTTGTATATAGTTCTCATTACAAAGTTTGTTGTGGGCTCGGCGCCTATAGCTCAACCGGCTAAGGCGCCAGCCACGTACACCTAAGGTGGTGCGTTTGAAACCCCAGCCCAGACCTGCCAAACAACAATGACGGCTGCAACCAAAAAATAGCCGGGCGTTGTGGCAGGCGCCTGTGGTCCCAGCTACTTGGGAGGCTGAGGCAAGAGACTCGCTTGAGCCCAGGAGTTGGAGGTTGCTGTGAGCTGTAATGC
>CAUYTI010023683.1:0-15633 GCA_963575145.1 Galago senegalensis | reverse complement strand
CTGTGGTCCCAGCTACTTGGGAGGCGGAGGCAAGAGACTCGCTTGAGCCCAGGAGTTGGAGGTTGCTGTGAGCTGTAATGCCACAGCACTCTACCCAGGGGGACAGCTTGAGGCTCTGTCTCAAAAAAAAAAAAAAAGAGAAGCAGTGATGGAGATGCTACCCCTCCCACCACCAAGAAGAGAAACATCTAGCTCTCAGTAGAACAGCAATTTAACATTTTTTAATCTCACCACACACTTGAACCTATAGTTAAACTTTCACGGCATAATTAAATTACGTTCATAAAAACAAGTTAAGAAAAAAAGAATATACCAACTGTGCCTTCAACTTCTTTCAAAGATAATTTAATTAATGATCTTTTAAAATGTTCACGGCACACCATATGAAAATTACTGCCATGGAGGCTAAAGTGACTGACATAATTAGTGCCGTTTGGGTGTTCCCAATGTGTCATCAGCTAAAAGAGTGGTGATAAAGCAGGACATAGCATATGTGTCCAATTTCTGTTCAACATAAATATCTGCTGAGAAAATCGTCTAGAAGGAGTTATATCAAATGATGAGCACAAATTGTCTTTGAGTGGAGAGAAACAAAAGCCAACGCAGGACAAAAACCCTCGGTATTAGATAGTAAATATGTATCATCGAAACTCTTAAAAGTTATCTTTTACAAAAGATATTTTAAGATGTGAGAAAATATAATACTTAGGATTCCATGTAACCAAAAACAAAATTAAAATAGAAATTATACACGCCTGTGCCACTCATTACTGCAGCCCCCAGCTCCCATTTGGCTATTTTAAGCACTTGAAATGTGTTCAGTGGCTAGTCTGAATTGAGATGTGTAAACATGTGAAACAGCTTAGTGATTCATATTTATTATTTATTTATTTAAGACAGAGTCTCACGCTGTTGCCCTGGGTAGAGTACGTGGAGTCACAGCTCACAGCAACCTCAAACTCTTGGGCTTCAGCAATCCTCTTGCCTCAGCCTCCCAACTAGCTAGGACTACAGGGGCCCACCATGACCCGGCTAGTTTTTTCTATTTTTAGTAGAAATGGAGTCTCGCTCTTGTTCAGGCTGGTCTTGAACCCCTGAGCTCAAGCAATCTACCCGCCTCAGCCTCCCAGAATGCCAGGATTACAGGCATGAGCCACCGTGCTTGGCCTCCTTAGTAATTTTTAGATTCATAAATGACAATATTTTGGACACATTGGGTTAAATAAAATATATTAAAGTTAATTTCACCTGCTTGTTTTCCTTTTTCTTTAATGTGCCTGCTGAAACATTTTAAATTACATCTGTGGCTCACATCTGTGGTTTGTGTAATATTTCTTGTGAACAGTACCGAAATGAACAATATAAACTTGACTGTATAATAAAAAAAAAAAAAAAAGGCAGAGTAAAAAAAAAAAAGGCAGTGGAAAAATACCAAACTCATCACTATGATGAAGTCTAAATGATAGGATTACCAAAGACTTCTTCAGCTGCTTTACGATTTTCTGTGCTTTCCAATGTTCTATGGGGTGCAGATATCTCTGGGATAATCTAGAAAAGGGTAACAGGAGTCTAGAATTACTCCCAGGCAACAACTGTTCTTCCTTAAAAAGACTGCATCTTATGGGAACTGCTAGTTTGTGAATTAAGGAAACGGTGTGCTAGCTAGCTGAACTCTCCTTTTGTCCTGGGTATGAAGGGAAGGTCTAGCATTCTGCTCCCTGCTTTCTGCGGGGTGGATATGGGGGGAACAATGGCATCTTCCTCAGTCCCTTTCCACTGAAAGGGAACCAAGGGTGTGAGGAGTATGAGAAGCAGCTCCGTGGATGCTCAGACATCCCTGGGCAAGGAAGTGAGTCATCCAGTGAGTCAGCCCCGCCGCCCTGCTCTCTTGGTATTGTTCCATGTCACTGCTCTTCTCTGTCACCATTTCCCCCCAACCTCACATGTGTGGCCTTGAGGCGGCCCAGGCAGATCTCACTGAGACAGGTTCCTGGGTGCTCACCACCTAAAGCAGGTCATTCATCATGCTATCTTCTGTCCCCCACATGCCCTCTGCTCACCCTCATGTCAACCCATTCCACATCGGTGTTATTCCCATTTTACAGATGAGGAAACTGAGAGGGGGAGAGGTTAAATGTTTGGCCAAAGTCTCATAGCTAGGAACAGGTTGAGTTGAGATTCAAATTCAGAATGACTCCAAAACATGTGTTTCCGAGAGCTCTCATCTAGGTCTGCTCCAGACAAGACTCGGAAGTAATTATCTTGTGTCTTCCAAGTTTCTAGTGCCCTAGATTTCAGGTGCCTGAGGCCTTTATGTTCTGCTCACTTTTATAAGCTATGTCTCTGGGAGAGCATCTAAGGGTCTGATATTAAATGTTACCAAAGTATGAATTTAGGCCCATCGTTATTCCTTCAGGGAGTACCTGCAGGTATTCTTCCAATTGTGGGGTAAAAGACTAAAAGGGATTTCTGCCTTTGGAAGAGGCATGGGGGAGACATGGGGGGGTGGAGAAAGAGTGTTCTCAGTTCTGCTCTTGAACCAGACCACAGCCACCCGCGGCCATCTACTTAGGAGTCCAGTCTTGCTTTCGGTTTATTAGAAGGGTGGGTGGGGCTGAGGCCCAGTAAGCAGACGCTCATGTGATGTGGCTGCCACAAGAATGCCACCCCCTCACAGATTCCACCAGGGGAGAGTCACTCAAGGGATTAAGCATTTCTCTTTCTTTTCAACCTCTTAAATATTTTGGTAACTTAATGTTTTTATGGGTAATATGTGCACATGGTTCAAAAATTATATACACATACATCTCACACATGCACATGTACACACATATACACATGATTTGTACCAAAAAATCTTGTTCCTACTGGGTTGTACCTTTCCCCACATCCCACCTCACTCCCACAGTCTCTGATGTTATTGGCTTCTTGTGTTTTTTTCAGAATTTCTTTATACATAATCAAACACATACACCACGCACCAACCACACTGCCACCCTTGTTTATACAAAAGTTTCAGGCTCTTTGTACAAAAGGAAAAATGCTGGATGGGAGAACACATTGCCACTAATACTTCAGGGAAAAGGAGTCCATAAGTATTTTCTTCCTTGGGGGCATTAGCTTGACCCTTGTCCCTTGTTCTGTATTTTCTAAGTCAAGTTTAATGAGGCATAACTTACATACAGTAAAATTCCCTTTTTAGTGGACAGTTCTGCAAGTTTTGAAAAGTGCATACAGTCAGGTAGCTGCTATCACAATCAAGATACAAGAACAGTTCAAACCCCCCCCCCACATACCCCTCAAATTCTGTTGTGCCACTCCCAGCCCCTAGCAAGCACTGGTATGTTTTCTAACTTTATAGCTTTGCCTTTTCTAAAATGTCTTATAAATGGAGGCATACATGATTCCACAAAAATATGTACTCTTTTGCAACTGGCTTTTTTCACTTAGCATGGTGCATTTGACCTTCATCCATTCCCATTGCTGTGTATGGCAAATGTATCAATAGCCTGTTTCTCCTTAGCAGTGATTTGTATCCAATTATATGGATGTACCCACTCTATCAGTTGCAGGACCTTTGAGTTGCTTGCAGTTTGGGGCTATAAACATTCACATGCAAGTTTTTGTGGGAGCAGACATGTTCATTTCTTTTGGGTAAATACATAAGAGTAGGGCTGCTAGGTTGTATGAATGGTATCAGCTCTATCTCTTATCTTTTGTTTGTTTTGAGATACAGTCTTGTCCTGTCTCCTAGGCTAGAGTGCAATGGCGTCATCACAGCTCACAGCAACCTCAAACTCCTGGGGTCAGGTGATTCTGCTGCTTTAGCCTCCTGAGTAGCTGGGACTTTAGGAACATGCCATTGTGCCCAGCTAATTTTTATAGAGATGGGGGGTCTCGCTTTTGCTAAGGATGGTCTTCTGCTTCAGCCACACAAAGTGCTGGGCTTATTATAGGCATGAGCCACTGTGCCCAGCCTTATTTCTTTCCTTTCCTGTTCTTTTTTTCTTTCTCTCTCTCTCTCTCTCTCTCTCTTTTTTTTTTTTTTTGCAGTTTTGGCCATGGCTGGGCTTGAACCCACCACCCCTGGTATATGGGGCTGGTACCCTACTCCTTGAACCATAGGCACCACCCCTCTTTCTTTGTCTTCCTTCCTTTCTTCTCTCTTTCTCTGTCTCCTTTTTCTGAAGCAGCATCTTACTCTGTCACCATGGGTAGAGTGCAGTGGCATCATAGCTCACAACAACCTAAAACTCTTGGGCTTGAGCAATCCTCTTGCCTCAGCTTCCCAAGTACCTGGGACTACAGGTGTGTGCCACCACACCCAGCTGGTTATTCTATTTTTAGTAGAGACAGAGTCTCAAACTCCTGAACTCAAGCAGTCCACCGCCTCAGCCTCCCATCATTTCACTTTTAATCCTTACAATAGCCCCACAACCTGGTCTCATGAACCTTATTCTCAAAGGGAAAACCTGAGGCCAAGAATTCAGCTGTCTCCCTTCCCACCACTCAACAGATAAATGGCAGAGATGGGAGGTAAATTCAGAGCCAGCCTCCTACTGGGATTACAATGTGATACTGTCATCCTGCCACTCTGTTCAAAGATACCTAAGTGTAAGGGCTAAAGGTATTAATAAAACACAAAATTCACTTTCTAATTTTGGCCCCCTTACAAGAATTTAGACCTGTGGTGGAAGAAATACTAGCAGGGGCCCCTCTAGGCTTGCAGCACGCTCTGCTGCCCTGAGCCTACCAGCTCTCCAAAAGGGAACGATTCTTAATGTTTATGAGTGGGGATGGAATGTGCTCTTAAAAGTTTATAGTTCACTTAACATGCGTTGTCTCACCAGAGAATGACTTCACATGGGAGGTGGACCTGTCTCTCCCTGCAACCCACCTACAGAGCCACCAACACCTGGCAAGCTACATGTTCAAAAAGCCTACTAGTGACCCTTACTCTTTCACTCTATTCTGAGCTGCATACTTCTCCCCTCGTGCAATGACAACCTGGAACTTCCATACACCCCCTCCTGGCACGCCTGGATTGGCAGGGTGGTGGCCTGGAAAGGGCACGGGCCTGGGACACCAGACCTTCTCTTAGGAGTTTGTGGGGAATCAGAAGAGCTGCATGAGTGCCCATGGAGGGGTCTGGCACCCAGGAGACAGACAGAAAACATTGGTCCCTTTCACTTTCCTCTAATAGAGGGGTCAGGAATCATCCCAGGGAACAAGACACTGGAAGTGGCTGTGTGCCTCAAGCAACTCACACCCCCCCCAATCCATGCTTTAGGTTTCCATATTCATAAAGTAGAACAAGTCCAAGATCAGTATATGAAATGCAATTATTTGTATATATATACACATATTCTTTTTTTTTTTGAGATAGAGTCACTCTCTTGTCCTGGGTAGAGTGCCATGGTATCAAACTCACAGCAACCTCAAACTCTTGGGCTCAAGGGATCTTCTCGCCTCAGCCTTCCGAGTAGCTGGAACTACAGGCACCTACTACCACGCTTGGCTAGTTTTTCTACTTTTAGTAGAGACAGGGTCTCGCTTTTGATCAGGCTGTTGGCAAACTCCTGAGCTCAGGTGATCCACCGGCCTCAGCCTCCCAGAGTGCTGGGATTACAGGGTGAGCCACTGCACCTGGCCTGGAATGCAATTACAAATGTGGAGTTTCTTTCAGATGAAAGCGGAGGGATTAAGGGGAGAACTCCATAATCTCTTGGCTACCCAGAGGGCCCTGGCCTCCCCAAGCAGAGATGAGATCTTATAACCATAGGGAAGTTATCAGAAGCAGCTGGAAGAGGCCTGAATTATACAGATCACACAAGGCCAGACCCATAAGGGAAGCTGAGGGGAATGTTTCCTTGGGTCATGGAATAAACAGATCCTCTGCCTCACACCTGTGGGAGTTTACAAGTCTCTATAAAGTGGGAATAATAAAGACACCTGCCTCCTTAGCTTGTGGGGCTGGGAACCTGGAAGGCATAGATACTTCAGTGCGGTGTGTGAGCCAGAGGTCTCACATAAATTCCATTTGGCCTACACAAAGGGTGAGCAACGTATCCTGATTTGAAGTGAAAGTTCTGCATCCCAGGAAACTACTTAGTTCTAACCAAACTGCAAGAGTTGGTTGGCTTACCTATAAGGTCATGTTTTAAATTTGAATTCATAGCCAATGTTCATAACTTGGAAGATTTCACATTAAATATTCCAAATGTCCAGAATATTCTTAAAAACCAGAAGACACGGCAACTCCATGCCCATGTTTGCTCATAGAAACAACATACTGAGGCTGAGTCGGAGTGGCTTCTCCCAGATGGATCAAGCCCTAGCCGCTTTGCCACAGTCCCTAGCACTCCTGCTTGTCTTACACCCACCCATCTACTTCACTCCTTGATATTGCCTGCTTTGCCCCCTAGCATTGGATTTTGCAATCCTTGATATAAATGTATTCTAACCTTTGAAGAGCTTGAAAATTTAAAAGGTGAAACTTTTTAAAAGCTGATCCTAAGTTGTTCCCCTTCTCTTCTTTTTCTTTTTTTTTTTTTTTTTTTTTCTGAGACAAAGTCTCATTTTGTCACCCTGGGTTGTTGATTGCCTTGGTGTCATAGCGCACAGCAACCACGAACGCTGGGGCTCAAATGGATTCTCTTGCCTCAGCCTCCCTGGTAGCTGGGACTATAGGCACCTGCCACAACACCCAGTGAGTTTATTTATTTATTTATTTATTTTTAAAGAAATGGGTCTCAGGGCGGCACCTGTGGCTCAAGGAGTAGGATGCTGGACCCATATACCAGAGGCGGCATGTTCAAATGCACCCTGGCCACAAACTACAAAAAAAAAAAAAAGAAAGAAAGAAAGAAAGAAAGAGAAACAGTTCTCACTCTGGCTCATGCTGCTCTTAAACTCCTGAGCTCAGGCAATCCACCCGCCTAGGCCTCCCAGAGTGCTAGGATCACAGGCGTGAGCCACCTTGTCCAGCCACCTTTCTTTTCTTTTGAGACAGAGTCTTGGGCTAGAGTGTCGTGGTGTCACAGTTCACAGCAACCTCAAACTCCTGGCCTCAAGCAATCCTATTGCTGCAGCTTCCCCAGTAGCTGGGACTATAGGTGGACCCCACAATGTCCAGCTAATTTTTCTATATTTACTGGAGATGGGGGTCTTGCTTTTGCTCAGGCTGGTCTTAAACTCCTGAGCTGAAGGGATCCTCAGACCTTGGCCTCCCAGAATGCTAGGATTACAGGTGTGAACCACCATGGCCAGCGTAGGTTGTTCCTTTTCAAATGGTCCAATATAGAAACAGTTTAGTGGCTAAAAAATGCCATCAATTTTCTTACTGGTGTTTATGAAAGAAAAAAGTAAGGTAAACATAGACCGTAAGAATCTACAATGTAAGAATCTACATTGTTTGTCATAAAACTTAAAGTATTGTTGTTATTTAATGTACAAGTAAAACCAAACTCAACTCCTGAATTTCCTTCTGAATTGACCCTCAAGCACAAATTCTAGTTGCAAGTAACAGAGACTGAATCTAAAGTAGTTTAGAGAGAAAGAGAAAAATTGAATTAATGACTCTGTAATCAAATTACAGACCACTGGGAATGGATATCTGGTCAACTGCATTCAGAGACTCCCAGACTCTGCTCGAGTCAGAAGCCTGTTTCAGCTTCTTTCTGCAAATCTGCTTCACTCTCTCAAGCCTGCCTCCCCCATGGAGGGGGAAACATGCAAAAGCAGCTCTGAGCTCTGTAACTTAAGCTCTGTAACTTGACCACCCAAGCGACTGCAAGAAACTGGTCAACATACAGAGGTGGTCCACATAAAGAACTAGGCCTACTGTACTGAGATGTACATGGGGTGCATGTCTTGGTCTATGAAAATTAGGTCAATTGAAGCAGATGGTCAATTATGGAGGCACAACTATATTTAAAACCCCAAAGAGGGGGAAAGAACATGGGGGAAGGGAGTGAGTAGTCTTTTTCCTACTACTTGGAAAAATCCTAGGGAATTTCTGGTTTAGTTTCTATTCCTGTTCTCAGGCCAAACAGGGCCAAACAGGGGTCTGTTCCCAGACCCCTGAAATGGGAGGGAGGCCCCAATCATAACCACCAACAGGTTGTGATTGTGGGTTGTAGCAATCTCTAGCATGCTCTGGGTTGGAAGCTCTTCTCTGCAGTCTAGTTTTTAGTACCAATCATAGTCATCATAATTGCTTATTATGTGCCAAGTACTATTTTAATTGCTTTGCATGCTAAATGCATATGTATAAATGCACATCATCTCATTTATTCTCCTTAATAACTGCCTAAGGGAGTTTATTATCTCTGTTTTACAAATTGGGAAACTTAACTAACAAAGTAGTTAAGGAGTTGAAACACTTGCCCAAGTGGCAGATCTGGGCTGTGAACCCAGTTAGTCTGGCCACAAATCATCCAGCCCCGTCATATCACAGCTGCCTATCTAAGAGAGCTATATTGTAGAAACTAGAAAAGATTTGTCATAAATACCTGCATGCTGGCAGTGTTCAAAGGTGTGACCACTAATGGTGTGCCTTTCCATCTGTGAGCGTGGGTGGGGGACTGGGTGAGAGGTCCCCGAGATTCCTGCCATGCTGGCTGCCTCTGCTGGGGAAGCCGGCTTTGATCTGGCCCTGGAGCCACCTGGCGGGGTGCTATCTGTTTATCTAGCCCTCCACCAGCCACCTTGGCTCAGAGGCTCCCATTGCTGCTTCTCACCAAATCTGCATCCAGTGACCCGAGCCCTCCATTAGTAATCAGAAAAATCATGTTTTGAATTTTTTGTTTTGTTTTGTGCTCCTGGTCTAGACGGTTTCTAACAGAATTCAAATAGCAACATGTTTGTTGGCTGTCTGGACTTCAGGAGACTTTGATTCAACTGAATAAATGTGTAGTGAGTTTCTACTCTTGAGCTCCTGTGTGACTGGGGGGTTATAGCAATAAATGAAAACCAGATTCTGCCCTATAAAAAATTTAGGCTACATATTTTTATAGTACTTATCTCCAAACTGCTCCGTTCTGAGGTAGGCAAAAGCCTTCCTGATATTCTGGGTCCCTTCAGTTTCTCGGCTTTTCTAGTTACTCCTAAGGGCTATTGCTGGTCTAATTGCTAAGAATGCTGCTTTCAGCCACAGATAAAATGTCTTTGTTTCCCCAAGACTAGATCTGACCTTTAAATCCGGCCCAACGAAGCCTTCTCTCTTCACCACCTTCAACCAGGTAAATTGATTTGCTCCCTGTATTGTTAACCTTGTAGGAATTATCCTTGTCTCTTATTGTCCACACATCTTTAGAATTGCCCTTTATCCTCTGGGTAGGTTTAACCTGCCAGGTTTTACTCACATGATTTGCCTCCTGACCATAGCTGATTGGTTCTGAGTGATCACCTGACCTAACAGCACCCATCCATAGGCTGAACTGAACCAATCAACTTAGTCCTTGGGATTCGGAGAGTACAGGAAGCTGGCTAACCCTAAAGTAGGAGGATATTGTGGCATTATGGTGCCATGCTTACATCAGGTAAAATCCTAGTAAGAAGACAAAGAATCAAGCCTACATAGAGAAAGGAGGGCAAGTGAGATTATCCATGAGGTACTACCGTGAGAGAGGAGGGAAGGGAGGACAGACTGTGCCTGATTTCCCAGGCAGAACCCCATAGTGTCCATTTTGAATACAACTTCTTAGCCTTTGGTGTCTGGTGTATCTTTCAATAAGCTCCTGATTTATTTGACCAAGTGTGATGTGGCCTTAGTTTTTTGCAACCAAACCGACTACAACATCAAAATATTTTGTCTATATCATCATTATCACAGTTTGTAAAATAAGGGACAGTATCCTGTTGATCTCCAATGGGGCCTGATGTCTTTTTATTCATCTATCTCCACTACTTTTCCTTGCCTCCGTGCACAGCATGTGGACTGCACTAAAAAACAAACAAACAAACAAACAAAAACCTTGAAAGAATGAAGGAATGTTCATCTCTTCTAAATTTCTCTGCATGACTTTGCAGCCTTCCCTCACCTGGCCCAGTATCTAACCTCATTACCCACTACTCCTCATTATACACCCTGCACTGTGGTTCAACCAGTCTCACCAAGGCATCCGGCTCACCTCTCGGGGCCTCATGCTGGAATGTCCTCCTTCCTCTTCTTCACCTGTTTATCCTTTTAAGATCATCCCCCTCTTTCTTCATTCATTCTTCACATATTTACTGAATATCCACTACGGGTGGGGCATTATGCTAAATGCCAGACTACCATGGAGAACGAAAGACGTACACTTTCTGTGTCCATGTTGCTTATTGTCTTTAAAACCTTCCCCGTGGCTCAGGGCCCATAGTACAGTGGTTACGGCACCAGCCACATAAACCTAGGCTGGCGGGTTTGAACCTGGCCCAGGCCTGCTAAACAACAATGACAACTACAACAACAACAACAAAACCTTCCCCGTGAGGGCCGGGAACAGTGGCTCACGCCTGTAATCCTACCACTCTGGGAGGCTAAGGTGGGTGGATTGCCTGAGCTCACAGGTTCGAGACCAGTCTGAGCAAGAGCAAGACCTCGTCTCTAAAAATAGGCGGGTGTTGTGGCGGGTGCCTGTAGTCCCACCCATTTGGGAGGCTGAGGCAAGAGAATCACTTGAGCCCAAAAGTTTGAGGTTGCTCTGAGCTGTGACTCCACGGCACCACAGCACCCTCCGAGGACAACAAAGTAAGACTCCTCATGAGTGGTTCTCCAAGAACTGCTCCCCACTTCCCACTTCTTTTTCACCCCATATAAGACCGATCTGTAAAAACTCACACCACTGTCTGTTAACCGTTTTTCTTTACTTTGTTTGGCACACCAAGCCTCCTCCTGCTACCTGCATTTTATGTGTCTTGAGGGCTGGAGCCTAAGTTCTGTAGTTTTTCTATTTATATTTATGTGGCTCAGCACTGGAGACCTGATGGGCACCTAAAAAATCACTCTTCACTGCCTGCTTGCTTTCTTGAAAGTGTCTCTTGCCCTCCTGGCCTGGAAAATGGAAGGACAGAGGGGTATTTGTCTGCTTCTGCAATCCCAGGAATAAACATCAGCCTGGGTTTCAGCTGATCCCAGTAACCCTGGCCATAAAGCAACATCTAAATCCAGGGTAGAGACGAACAAATACAAGTTTTATTTGTTCTGTTTCATCCCTGGTACTCTGGGGGAGGGCTCCACCGACCTCCTCACCACAAACCCACGCTAACAAACAAGAAGCTACTTCTCTGGCCGCCTTCTGTTATAGCGTCCTTTACCAAGGAGTCAATTCCCTTGTCCCCAGCCCTTCTGAAAGACACCTTTCAGCCCCCTGCATCTTTACTGGGGGGGGGGGGAGGGAACGAAAAAATAGGGGCATTCGATTGCATTCTCTCCCCAGACATAAGCAAAGGTGGTTCATCCCAGACTGAGCCCAGCAAAACCTTACCACAGAATTTCTCTGCATAAAGAAGGTGCCTTTTCGAAACACAAAGTTACTCTTTCAACTCAGGAAGGGAAAAAATAATCCACCGACCAGCCCCAGACCTGCACTTGGCCAAAATCCTGAGGTTGATGGCAGGATCGAAGTGAATCATTTCTCTTTGCTCTGATTGCATCAGCAACAGGCAGCCGGGAGATACTTGGCCCCCAGAAGACGCCTCATTCCATGTTTGTGCCTAATTCTGATTCCCTTTTTTCATGCAAGCAGGGCCATCTTAACTAATGCAGTTTGGAAATTGGGTTAAAACCAAGTGGCTGAGTCCAAGAACTGATAGTTCTGAGGCCGAAGCTGTTATACCCATTAAGGGCTGTGCTTCACGGGTCCAAACTAGCTCTATCTCTCTGTCCCCTGTTTGAGAGTTTCTACAATGACTTTGACATGAAGTCTTAGCTCATCCGTATCCTAAGTTCTACACAGTGAAAAAAAGTACCCTTGACTGGATGTTTTTTATATGATATTTCCCTGGATTTTTTTTTTCTTTGAGACAGTCTTACTCTGTCACCCAGGCTGGAGTGCCATGGCATCAGCCTAGCTCACAGCAACCTCAAACTCCTAAGTTCAAATGATCCTCCTGTCTCAGCCTCCCAGATAGCTGGAACTACAGGCACCCATCCCCACGCCCTGCTAGTTTTTCTATTTTGAGTAGAGATGGGGTCTCACTTTTGCTCAGGCTGGTCTCAAACTCCTGGGCTCAAGCAATCCACCACCTTGGCCTCCCAGAGTGCTAGGATTACAGGAGTGAGCCACTGTGCCCCTCCATTTGACTGAATTCTCAAAATACACACACATACACACACACACACACACACGCAAACGCTATTCATAGGTGCTATGATTATCTCCATTTTATAAATATGGAAAGGAAGGCCCAGAAAAATTAGGTGACTTATCCATAGCTGGTAAGTGACTGAGTAGGACTTGAACCTGAGGCAGCTGACTCCAAAGTCCAGCCTTTTTTTACCTTTTGAGACAGAGTCTTACTTTGTCACCCTTGGTAGAGTGCAGTGGCATCACAGCTCACAGCAACCTCAAACTCTTGGGCTTATAAGCAAGTCTCTTGCCTAAGCCTCTCAAGTAGCTGGGACTACAGACACCCACCACAACACCCTGCTATTTTTTTGTTGTAGTTGTCATTGTTGTTCGGCAGGCTGGGGCTGGGTTCAAACTTGGCAGCCCCGGTGGCCGAGGTACCCTAGCTGCTGAGCTGCAGGCCCAGAGCCAAAGCCCGACCTCTTAAGCACTATGCTAATGGTTCTCTTTTTCTTCTCACCTTTTCAAGGACTCCCCATTTTCTGAAGACTGAGAAGACTTCACCCCCTTCCAGATATCCGCAGCCCACTCTGAGTCCTCCTTTATCTGACTTATTTTCCCTTCCTTGTTAGCACCTTCCAGACCATTCTGAAATAATCATTCATTTGTGCAATAAATATTGAGCGCCTCCCGCTGCAGGCCGTTCTCAGAAACTCAGCTGTGAACAAAACAGACAAAAAGCCTTGCCTCATGAACTTCACGTTCCAGTGCAGGGATACAGGCACTAAATAATATAAACACATAAATATTTATGCATATTAGATGAAACTAAGTGCTAAATTGAGAAATAAGGCACAGGAAGGAGGTAAGGGATGTGTGAGAAAAGGGACAATTTTAGACAGGGTGACCAGGGCAGGCCTTCCTAAGGTGATACCAGAATTAAGAGCTGAGGGAGGCAGGAGCCCCGGAGGGGGAAGGGCATTTGAAATAGAAGGACAGCAATTACAAAGGCACAGAGGCAGGAGTGTGCTTAGGGGGCCTGCGTGTCTGGAGTAGAACAGGCAAGAGCAAGAATAGTCCAGAATAGGGTGAGAGGGATGAGGGAGGAGGCCAGACTCTGTGGAGCCCTGGGGGCCCAGTGGAGGGTGTTGGTGTTTATTTTGGGCGGAGAGGAAGCCAATGGAGGATTGTGAGCAGACTTTTTGTAGGGGCAAAAAGGGTGTGATGCCTTTCCTCATCCATCATAAAGGTCACAGCTGACACTCCTGAGAGCTTAAGGACCCAAAATGAGAGATTATTCCAAAATGGGAATGGAAGAAATCGGAGTCCAGGTTGGGTGTGGGCAACGCAGGCTTTATTTCGCTCAGGTGGGAGCGGGCTGAATTCAAAAAAGAAGTCAGCACATGGGTAAAGTCTGGTGGAAATATAAGAGTTTGGAGGGGTAGAGATGGGCACGGTCATTGCTCTTGAGGCGAACGTTTCTATTTGGTCGGATTCAGCCCTATCAACTCCTGCGGTGAAAGACAGGCTAACAAGGGAAAAACATAACACGTTTACGTTTGATCTGACGTGGGAAACTTCAGAAGTGAAGGATGAACGCGCGGGAAAACTGTCCATTCTCAAACTTACATTCACTGAAGAATGGACAGCCATGGAGAAATTCAGTTGGACAAAAGCCGTGTGATCTAATGGCCAAAAACTGAGGGAGAACCCAGCAAGGTCTGTCTGTCCAGATTCTTCTTGGCCCCTCTGCGCAGCACTTTTTCCTCTGAGAACCCTTCTGAAACAAGGATCTTATGACCAACTATCACCAAGGTAGGTCAGAGAATTCCTTTATGGCCTGCTCCTACACAGAAAGCCAGGAGAAAACTGAGGTTCTCCCCCAAAGCAAGCCATAAAACCTAGAAATATTACTTAATGTTCTCCTCCAGTAATAATGCTGCCCAGGACCTGCCTTGGGCAAAGAGGAATTCTGGGTTTTATAGTTCTCTTGAGTGGAGAAAGAGAGGGAGGAGACAAGGGGGCAGAGAAAGCCAGAGAGAGACTTGGATTCTGAGGCTGCTTTGAGGGCTTCCAATCTCCTGTAGTTCAAATTTCTCAGCAAACCTTAGCACCATACTTTGGGGCTTCCTTCTCTGAGCCCCAACATTTGCATTTTATTTATTTTTTCTTTTTTTTTGAGACAGAGTCTCAAGCTGTCCTCCTGGGTAGAGTGCCATGGCATCACAGCTCACAGGAACCTCCAACTCCTGGGCTCAAGCAAGTCTCCCGCCTCTGCCTCCCAAGTAACTGGGACCACAGGCGCCCGCCACAATGCCCGGCTATTTTTTTGGTTGCAGCCGTCATTGTTGCTTGGCGGGTCCGGGCTGGGGATTCGAACCCACCACCTTAAGTGTATGTGGCTGGCGCCTTAGCCGGTTGAGCCACAGGCGCTGAGCCAACATTTGCATTTTAATAGCATCACTCTGTTATATCGAGAGCAGGCTGGGAAGGGACCAGGTTGGGAGGCTGTTGATAATGTAAGTGAGACATGATGGTTGGATGGAGTGAAGGTGATCAGGGTATTCAGGTTCTGATATCTTGAAGTTAAGTCAACAGGATTTCCTGACAGTTTGGAGGTAGGAGGGGAGTGGAAGGGAAAAGCGGGGAACGACACCCATGTCTTTGGCCTGAGTGTCTGGTAGGATGGAGTTGCCATTCATTTATTGAGATGAATGACGGTGGGAGGAACACATCTGGAGGAGAGTTATCAAGAGCCCAGTGTTGGACCTGATGCATTCTAGGTGCCTCCCAGAGGCCTAGACAGACCTGAGGAGGTAGGTGCCCAGTACACAGTCCTGGAGTTCCGGGGAGAGGTTTGGCAGGAAACACAAATGTGGAAGTCATTAGCATATAGATGTTCTTTTCCTAAGCCACAAAACTGTATGAAATCATCAAGGGAGTGAAAGTAGTTTAAGATGAGATAGGGAAGGACCGTGCCTTGGGGCACTCCACCAGCTAAAGGTCAAAGAGAAGAAGAGGAAGCAGCAGGAGAAGAGGAGAAAAAAACAGGTAAGAAGAAAGCCAGGCTCGGCGCCTATAGCTCAACCGGCTAAGGCGCCAGCCACGTACACCTAAGGTGGCAGGTTCGAATCCCCAGCCCAGGCCCACCAAACAACAATGATGGCTGCAACCAAAAAATAGCCGGGCGTTGTGGCCGGCGCCTGTGGTCCCAGCTACTTGGGAGGTGGAGGCAGGAGACTCGCTTGAGCCCAGGAGTTGGAGGTTGCTGTGAGCAGTGAAGCCATAGCACTCTACCCAGGGGGACAGCTTGAGGCTCCGTATCAAAAAAAAAAAAAAAAAAAAAAAGAAGAAGAAGAAA
>CAUYTI010023680.1:0-11586 GCA_963575145.1 Galago senegalensis | reverse complement strand
TGCTTTGTTCCCAATTGTAGGGAGAAAACATGCAGTGTTTTACCATTAAGAATGATTCTGCTAAGAAAACGACATGAAGGTTATGTTAACCAGTTTGATGAGAGTATTTCAAAATGTATATGAAAACAGCACACTGTACCCCATGATTGCATTAATGTACACAGTTATGCTATAAGAAATAAAAAACAAAAGACAGCTACTGGGAAGGGTACAAGTGAATCTTTCTAAAAGAAGAGTATGAATGTCTTAATATCTAAGAAAATGACATGAAGGCTACATTAACCAGTTTGATGAGAACTGGTATGAAAACACCGCACTGTACCCCATGATTGCATTAATGTACACAGCTATGATTTAATAATAATAATAAAAAAGACAGCTAAAAAAAAAAGAATGATTCTGGGCTGCACCTGTGGCTCAGTGAGTAGGTTGCCAGCCCCATATACTGAGGGTGGCAGGTTCAAACTCGGCCCCAGCCAAACTGCAACAAAAAATAGTTGGGCATTGTGGTGGATGCCTATAGTCCCAGCTACTTGGGAGGCTGAGGCAGGAGAATTGCCTAAGCCCAGGAGTTGGAGGTTGCTATGAGCTGTGACTCCACAGCACTCTACCAAGGGCAATAAAGTGAGACTCTGTCTCTAAAAAAATAAAGAAATAAATAAAAAAGAATGATTCTAATTAGGCTGGTGTGGTGGCTCATATCTGTAATCCTAGCACTCTGGCCTAGGTGGGTGGAGTGCCTGATCTCAGGAGTTGGAGATCAGCTTGAGCAAGATTAAGTCCTAGTCTCTACTAGAAACAGAAAAACGAGCCAGGCATGGTGGTCCATGCCTATAGTCCCAGCAACGGGAAGCTGAGGCAAGAGGATTGCCCAAGACCAAGAGTTTGAGGTTTCTGTGAGCTAGGATGCCAGGGCACTCTATCCTGGGCAACAGAGTGAGACTCTATCTCAAAAAAAAAAAAGAAAGAAAAAATGCTAGCTGTAGGTGTTTAATGAACAAGATTGATCAGTTTAAACAAGTTTCCTTCTATTCTTAGTTTAATGGACAGACACTGAATTTTATAAATACTGTTTTTGCATATACATGAATGAAGATAATTATATGATTATATTATTTAGTCTGTTGAGATCATGAGTTTTTACTGATTGATTTTGGATGCCAAACCAATCTTGTTTTCCTGGAAAGGAAGGACCACCAAAAAGATTATCCTTTTATATATTTTCGGATTCAGTTGGCTAATATTTTATGACCGTGAGAGACTGTTCCATAGGTTTCTATCTTGTTGGTCTTTGGTATTTAGATAATGTTTACCTCCTAATATGAGTTGTTAAATGTTCCCACATCTATTTTTTTTGGAAAAGTTTATGTAGGGTGGGTATTAATTCTCCATTAAGTGTTTTTTTTTTTTGTTTGTTTGTTTGTTTGTTTTTAAGACAGAGCCTTACTTTGTCACCATGGGTAGAGTGCTGTGGCCTCATAGCTCACAGCAACCTCAAACTCTTGGGCTTAAGTCAGTGGTTGTCAACCTTCCTAATGCTGTGACCCTTTAATACAGTTCCTCATGTTGTGGTGACCCCCAACCATAAAATAATTATCATTGCTTGTGCAGCTGGGTTCGAAAATAGCAACGAAAATAATTGTTGTTTGGCGGGCCTGGGCTGGATTCAAACCTGCCAGCTCAGGTGTATGTGACTGATGCCTTGGCCGCTTAAGCCACAGGCATCGAGCTTACAGAACAACTTTGAAGGAACAAGTGACCCCTTTGTAACAGGACTTAAGACACTAACAGAACTAAAAAGCATCCTAACAGAAACAAAGGCAAGTCTTCACAGCTGTGTGACTTGAGCAGCTAAAGCTGGATGATGGCCTGAAACATGACTATATAACTGGGATGAAAACACGTACAATATCACAATACTAAGTGAAAGCGCTTTACACCCACCCAGTGAAATGAAACGGGTTACAAATGTGGAGAATTTAGCAGGCAAAACTGCTTTATTTTATTTTATTTATTTTGAGACAGTCTCACTTGGTCGCCCTCAGTAGAGTGCTGTGGTGTCACAGCTCACAGCAACCTCAAACTCTTGGGCTTAAGCAATTCTCTTGCCTCAGCCTCCCAAGTAGCTAGGACTACAGGTGCTCTCCACAATGCCTGGCTATTTTTAGAGATGAGGTCTCACTCTATCTCAGTCTGGTCTTGAACCTGTGAGCCTGGGCAATCCACCTGCCTTGGCCTCTCAGAGTGCTAGGATTGTAGGCATGAGCCACCACACCTGGCCCCCCAAGCAACATTTTAAATCATCCTTTTTAAGCCATTGCAACTATTTAAAACATCTAAAACAAATATAAAAATGAGCCTTGTAGTGTTTTTTGATGTGATTTTTTCGGTCTTTAAGTATTTTTTAAAGCTTGATGTTACACTCAAAGTATATATTATATAGCTAAACTGTCAACTGAGAACAGCATATGTAGAGTGGTCTAAGTTTTTATTTCAAATTCTGATTTCCAATTAATCCTTCTAAATATTATTCTTCAAGTCATAATTTCATCCATGGTGGAAAACCTTTAGAAAGTTGCCTAAAATTTTCATATCTGTGTCTTTGAGTAAATAACTAGACCGTGTTGAAAATTATCAGGTCTAGTAAACCAGGTTTAAAGTGAATGCCCTATTTTATTGTATTTATTTATTTATTTATTTATTTTGAGACAGAGCCTCAAGCTGTCACCCTGGGTAGAGTGCTATGGCATCACAGCTCACAGCAATCTCCAACTCCTGGTCTTAGACGATTTTCTTGCTTCAGCCTTCCAAGTACCTGGGACTACAGGTGCCTGCCACAACACCTGGCCTTTTTTTGGTTGTAGTTGTCATTATTCTTTGGCAGGCCCAGGCTGGATTTGAACCTGCCAGCTCTGGTGTATGTGGCTGGCACCTTAGCTGCTTGAGCTACAGGAACTGAGCCTGAATGACCTATTTTAAAAGCAGCTTATCCTCCAAGATACTTTTTCACTTAAAAATGTTACTTTTGTAACATTGTAGCAATTCTTTTTTCATGTTACTAAACCTTATATAAGACAGGAAAACCTGTTTTCCTAAGGACAATTTGTTTATTTATTAATATACTTTGTTTTAATTTACTTATGTGTAAAGCAGGTATTTTTCTAGCATCATCAAAGGGTCACTATAAGAATAAAATCAGGAATATGCTATGATACATTGCTGAAAAGAGATTCAAACTATCAGATGAAGGCAAACTGATGTTGTTATACTACTTTTATGGTGGGGCATGATCATTATAATTATGATTTTAATGAGCTGGGAGACTAGGCCAGG
Organism: Galago senegalensis; assembly: GCA_963575145.1. NCBI lineage: Eukaryota > Metazoa > Chordata > Mammalia > Primates > Galagidae > Galago > Galago senegalensis. The sequence continues at coordinate 8,253 of CAUYTI010023680.1, read as the reverse complement.
CCTGCATGTGTAATCAGGTGGTCCTTCCACGTGAAATGTATGTGGAGGTTGTCCTGCGGTTTGGGGAGGTAGCTACTGTTTGTAGAGCCTCCCTTTCCTGGCTCTGCCACATACTTTGGCTAACATCAGTCTCACCCATGATTGCCAATCTACAGGTTGGTTCACAGGGTGCTGTCACTTCTCAGAATTCCATGACTAAGCTAGGAGTGGTGTTTGCTGTTTACTAATAGGCATTTCTCCTTCCTGTTCTGCTTACCACATCATCACACTAGGCCTTGACCCTTGTGAACTTAACTGGAAAGTCAAACATACCTAGAAGCTGTCCAGGCTTAGGTCTAACAACACCATCAACTGCTCTTTGGAGGTCGTGGAACAGAAACTGGAGGTGATTCAAAGGAGAAGGAAACTTAATAACTCATCCAGTCCACATTTTTCACAACACCGATAAGAAAACAAAAATCTGGAGAAGTTATAGGGCTCGGTCAAGTTCCCCTCTTCCGTGAAGCCTTTCCTAACATCCCAGGGTAGTTGGAGTGGTGCTTCCCAGCTGTCTGCAGAACCATTCTGGGCATTCCCCCCTGCCCCACCAACAGCTTTTCACCTTTTGTTAGAATAATCTGTTGATAGTTTCTCCCTCACTATACTGAACCCTCCTAAGCAGAAGCCTGAGTCCACCTCTCGCCCCTGGATTGTATAAGGCCTGGAACATTTTAAGTACTCACGAATGTTGAATGGGTGACTCCCACACACCATCTATTAGGCACTAGGCAATGGAGTCAGGCTCATAGAGATGTAGGAGAAACTTCTAGAAAGCCAAGTTCCTGTTGGTGGCAGACCAGAGTCTGAAGGGTAAGCCAAAGAGTAAGCTGAGAAACACATCCATCCAGAGTAAGATGAAAAAGTTAAGTGGATCCAGGCCAGAAAAAAGCTGGTAAAAGTCTTCCCATTTCTTCCTTCATAGACACATTAGATTCATTCATTCATTCAATAACTTTTTTTTTTTGGAGACAGAGTCTCACTCTGTTGTCCAGGCCAGAGTGTTAGCCTAGCTCACAGCAACCTCAAACTCCTCAAGTGATCCTCCTGCCTCAGCCTCCTGAGTGGGTAGGCCTGTAGACACCTGCAACAAGCCTGGCTAATTTTTTTATTTTTAATAGAGATAGGGGGTCTCATTTTGCTTAGGCTGGTCTGGAACTCCTGAGTTCAAATGATCCTCCTGCCTCAGCCTCCCAAAGTGTTAGGATTACAGGCATGAGCCACTGTGCCCAGCCTCATTCAACAACTTTATATTAAATACCTACCCAGGGTACCTACCAGGGCCAGGAGCTATTTTTGGCACTAGGGAAATAGTAGTGAATGTAACAAAGTCCTTGCTATGTTCTGGTAGGAAAACTACAATAAACACAAATAAATAATCATTATAATGTCAGGTAGTGGTCAAGTGTTAGGATGAAAATTAAAGCAAGAGAAAGAAATGGTCACTGACAATGGAAAGGAAAACCCTCTCTGAGCAAAGACGTGAATGAAGTGAGAATACTGGGGAAAGAGCATTTCAGAGGCAATAGCAAGTACAAAGGCCCTGAGGTGGGCTTGGTGTGTGAGGGCAAGAAGGAGGCCAGAGAGCATTGTGGGGGAGGAGGAAGGTAAAATGTAAACAGGGTCCTTCTCAACACCTGTCTTTTGTGGGTGATGATCCTCTGAATATACAGACCAAGTCTAATAAGGAGAGATCCGTTCAGACCTTTATCTTTCAGTGGTACCTTAACAGAGACCAACCATCTATTCTCTTAGAACAAAGGTTCTCCACTGAGGGTACTAAGCCCCTGGCCTTCATAGTTAGGTTTCAGGTTGTTGATTAACCCCCACTCTCTGTGCCTCCAGAATATTTTGTTGCAGAGAAAGCCTCAGATGCAGCCTGGACATAAATAGCTGTAGAGCCAGGTAGGACTATAGAAGGATGAATTGGGTCAGGTGTAAGAACTCAGCCTAATAGTCTCCCTTTCTCCCATTTGTCCTGATATATTCAGGATTTTAGGTCTATCTTTTATTTTCCCCACTTCTGGTAGAGACTTGAGTCCAGAAAAGTGTTTCCCCATCATAAGAAAAACAACAAGGCAAGGGTGATGGCAAATGACAAGTGATCACTGATGGGGCTGGAGAGGACTGTGGTGAATGGGAGGGCAAGGCCTTCCAAAGGGGTAGCTGCTACTCTGGCCCAGTTGATCACCACCATCCTAGCTCACATAGCTTCAAACTCCTAGGCTCCAGCACATATTGCTCAGGCTGGTCTAAAACTTGTAGCCTCAAACAATCCTCTTCCTGTGCCTCCCTGGTTCTCTAGGTGGGCATCATCATGGGTGGCTACTTTTTAAATTTTCTTGGAATGAGGGTCTTGCTATGTTGCTCAGGCTGGTCTCAAACTCCTGGCCTCAAGTAGTCCTCCTAGCTCAGCCTACCAAAGTGCTGGGATTATAGATGTGAACCATAGCACCCACTCCAGATCTTAGAGTTGGTTCAAGAAAGCAGAAATCTGGATCTCTTCGGGGGTGAAATCTCTACATTTTTAAATTAGTTCACATTCTTTAAAATCCTGGCACACCAACCATAACATTCTAGAGGAGTCAAACACAGTCCCCATAGGCAGGTGGTTTTTGACTTCTGGTCTCCAGATCTTATCAGAATTTCTGAGAAGTCTGTGACCTAATAGCATTGACAGCCACTATCTTAGAACATGACTCCCCCCCTCCATTCCATGAGGTGGGGGGAAAGACTGAGGAAATGGCCATTAATCATGTTCTTGGGCCCCAAAAGCCAAGGGAAGCTATCTGCTTCCCTTCTCCCTGTTCCCACCCCTGACCCAGAGCACTAACCCTGTGGCAGCTGCTTCCTTTCCCTCTTCCTGTGCCCACCAGTGAGTGTCCCCCAATCTGGGGACAAAGCAAGTAGGACATTGTAAAAGAGAATTCATGCTGAGAAGCATCATGCCAAAAGCAGGAGATGTTCATTAAAATAGAAGGCAGCTCTGCCTTCCTCCTCTCAATTCATATGCTGTCCCCTCCCCTAACTGTGTCCTTGTGCAAGCCACCATACTCATTAAGAATGCCTTTGGCTACTATGTTACAAAAACTAAAATCAAACCAAGTCAGGAAAAATAAACACATTGTCTCCTGTGCCTGAGAGGCCCCGGGGTCAGGCAACTTCCAGCACGATTGCATTCAAATGCTCAGGGATTGCTCCCTCTCACCCAAACCTCAGCTCTCCTTCCTCCTCTGCAGCCTTTGTTCTTTGACTGGGTCCCTCCAAGTAGTGGCACCATTGACTTACATGGTCATTACTGCTCATCGTCCCACAAGGGGAGAGAGACTGCTTCTCTTGCGCTGTTGTTGTTGTTTTGTAAATTTATTTTATTTTATTTAGATAGAGTCTCACTATGTTACCCTTGGTAGAGTGCTGTGGCATCACAGCTCACAGCAACCTCAAACTCTTGGGTGTAAGCGATTCTCTTGTCTCAGTCTTCCAATTAGCTGGGACTACAGGTGCCTGCCATAGCGCCTGGCTATTTTTTGTTGCAGTTGTCGTTGTTTAGCTGGCCCCACCTGGGTTCAAACCCACTAGCCTTGGTGTATGTGGCTGGTGCCCTACCTACTGAGCTACGGGCACCGCCGTTCTCTTGCAGTGTTCATAGCAAATCCTGAAAAAAACAATCTGGTTGGCCCCCTGGCATTGTGATGTTGGATAAGCCCCTGTGTCTGAGGGCATGAGACATTCCCACTGGCTGACCTAGGTCACATGCTCTCCAGAAGTATGGGTCCCAGAATCCCAGGGACTGTGCATGGACGGGGTGTGTGTGTGTGTGTGTGTGTGTGTGTGTGTGTGTGTGTTGGTAGTGGCAGGGAGATGACAAACTCTAAAGGGAGGGATGGTGGACACTTAAAGTGTACCTTCTGCCCAAAGGCATGTCATGTCACACAATTGACAAGGGCCATCCTATTGCTCCTCCAGCCCCCAAACAAAAATGAAAAAACTTGGCAGAAGCCCAGTGTAGAGGACTTGGCAATTCCAGTACTAGAATATATGCTTTGCAAAACCGAAGACCTCCATTTCTGGTTCGGCACACAGATTTCCAAGCTTCGGCGACTCCTTGATGCAAGCAACGAAAGAAATCCTCCAGCTGTGTGAACTGAATGTCTTTCTCCCTTCCTGCCTCACATAGAAAGACAGTTCCCTGAAGATGGGAACCTGTACCACCGAAGGGAAATCTCCCTGAAAATCTAGGAAAAAATGGAATCACTTTTGACACCCTATCTATATGCATTTTAAAGCTGAAGGGGAGCTCCAGGGAATTGACTAGACGAAGTTCTCAGGCAGCTGTAGAAGGTAAGGTGGGACGATGGTTAAGTTTCTTACAGGCAAATGTAAGACAATCTTATCCGTAGGGGAAAAATCCAAACTAACTGAGAGTAAATGATGATAGTTGAAATAACAGCTACTCTTTATTAACTAAAGTAGAACCTCTTTATTTGTCCACTGGAGGGACTGTAACAAACTGATTAACATGCGGAGGTGGTCAACACAAGGAACTTGGACTACTGGACTGATAGGCACATGTCTGGTCTATGAAAATTAGGTCAACTTAAAGAGGTGGTCAGTGTAGGGAGGTGGTCAGCTATGGAGGCTCTAGTGTATTTTGCTAAGTGCCAAAACAGTTTTCATAGATTATGTCGTTTAATTCTCACAATAGCCTTCTAAGATAGGTACCATTACTGTCTCCATAGGAGGCTATATAACTTGCCAGAGATCACATAAGAATAGGGTGACCAGATTTTAACATCTGTAAGGCGGGACAACATGGGGGGGGGCGCGCACACGCGGAGCGGCAGCAGGGGGCAGGGGACAGGGCAGGGGATGGGGCAGGCAGGGCCTGACAACAGTGCAAACTTTGATAAGCAGTTCTCGATAATCACTTCTCAGCAATTATTTATTACAGTTTAACATTATAAAATTAACAAAAATAATATAAAACTCATATTCTGGCGAAATAGCCATATGGCGGCTGAAAACTGTATATTTCCTTCTTGTTCTCCAGCCCATTTGTGCATTCTTTCCAAAAAGCGGGACTTTTTAAAAACACTGCGGGACCCGGGACAAATTGTTGAAAAGCAGGACTGTCCTGCCAAAATCAGGATGTATGGTCACCCTACATAAGAAGCAAGTGGTGGCACAGTGAGAATTCATACCTGGGCAATTTCACTTTAAATGTGGTGCTGACATATTCATTCATTCATTCATCCAGTGATTATGCTGAATGCCTACTGCATGCTGGGGACCATTCCAGGTGCTCAAATATATCTGTGAACAAATACAAATACATGAAGTTGACCTTCTAGTGGGAGTGGGGGGAGATAGCAAGTTGGACAAATAAATAAAACATATACTAGGTTAAACGGTGATCAGAGAAAGAATTGTGAGGGGGAGGGTCAATTCTGACCGAGGTGCTCAGGCAAGGTCGCACTAAGAAGGTGGCATCAAATAAAGACATGAGGAAGTGAGGAAGCAAACCATGTGCCCGTCTAAAGAAGACCATGAAAGGTAGAGGAGACAGCGAGTGCAAAGGCCCTGAGGAAGGGCAGGGTGGTATGGTCTAGAATTGGCAGAGAGTCTGCAGTAACTTGAGCAGAATGATCAAAGAACAGAGCAGGAGGGAATGAGATCAGAGAGGTCAATGGAACCCGGTTTCACAGGACCTTTCAAGTGGCAAGCAGGGTTTTTCCTTTTACGCCTGTGTGATGCAGCCAGCTGGGTTGGAGCAGAGGAGAGACACAAAATGATTTAGTTTAGGCAAAATCACTCTCACTACTGTTAGAGGGGAAAGGAGGGCCAGTGAGCAGGCAGAGACTAGGGCAGCTTGAGTGGTGCCCAGTGGACATGCGACAAGGCTTCAGTTCTGGGTTTATTGTGAAATCAGCGTCAAAAGATTGGCTGACAGGTCAGATGTGGGGTGTGTGACAATGACAGCAGTTAATGATGGCTCTAAGGCTTTGGCCTAAAGCAAAGGAAGACTAGAACGGACATTTTCAGAAGTGGGGAAAAGCGCAGGAGGGGTGTCTTGTTTTGTTTTTGTCTTAAGCCGGGAGGAACTATCAGGTCTCAGTTTGGGAAGTGTTAAATTGGAGATATGGCTTAGACATCTGAATGTGATGCTGAGTGGTAGGTCTGGAGCTCAGAAGAGAGGTCCTTCGGGACTGGAGTTATAAGGTCTATACACTATACTCCACTCTCTCAGAGAAGCTGAAGACGTTATCCCACATGCAACTTTGGAAAAATGATGACTGTCAAGAATACTGGAACAAATTTTGAGCTTGAAAGTAGAGAGTAGAATTGTGGGTACGAAATATATATATGTATATATATATATGATAAATGAAGTGAAATATCACTCTATCCCATAGATATGTATATCAACTAAAAATAAAAAGGAAAAATAGCTGGGCGCAGTGGCTCACGCCTGTAATCCCAGCACTTGGGAGGCCCAGGTGAGTGGATTGCTTGAGCTCACAAGTTCAAGACCAGCCTGAGCCAGACTGAGACCCCCATCTCTAAAAATTAGCGTTGTGGCCACATCTGTAGTCCAGCTACTTGGGAGGCTGAGGCAAGAGAATCACTTACACCCAAGAGTTTGAGGTTGCTGTGAGCTGTGAGCTGTGACGCCAGAGCGCTCTACCAAGGGTGACAAAGTGAGATTTGTCTCAAAAAAAAAAAAAAAAAAAAGGAAAAATACTGGAATAGTATTAAAGGAAGTAAAAAATTAAAACAAATTTTTTAGGGTCTTGCTATTTACCCAAGCTGATGTCAAACTCCAGCCTAAAGTGATCTTCCTGCCTCAAGGGAAATCAAATTTAAAATTCACCCATATGCTGCCACCTTTCTAAAAACAGCTGCTTTTATTTCTCCACATTTCCTTCTGCTTTTGCCCACATGCATACATAATCTCATAATGTAATCATAATTCAGATATAATTTTATATTCTTTTCCCCCACTTAACATGACCTCAGAAATACTTTTCTATGTGGCTCTTGCATGTGCTTCTTGAGGATTAAAAAGGCCAGCAAAACCCTAGGCATTAAAAAAAAAAACAAAACCCTAGGCATTGCTGAGAAACATTTTATATACAAAAGCAAAAAACCCCTCTTTGGTACAAAGCTTGTTCTTCCTATAGCTGCTGTTGTGGTTACTGTAATCTTCATCGACAACGATTCTCTGCTGAGGTGACTTTGCCCTAGAACCTGAATGATGAGAGCCAGCCCTGCACCCCTTCTAGGGAGGGGCATTCCAGTAAGAGGAAACAGCATGTGCAAATGCAACAGGCAAGACTTAAAGAGTTGCTGGGAGATACATTTCAACCAACTATTAAATAGAAACTAATCTTTGTACATATTTTAAGAATACCTTTTAACTTTTTCTTTTTTAGAGATAGTCTCACTTCGTTGCCCTTGGTAGAGTATCGTTGTGTTACAGCTCACAGCAACCTCCAGCTCTTGGGCTTAGGCGATTCTCTTGTCCCAGCCTCCTGAGTAGCTGGGACTACAGGCACCCACCACAACACCCAGCTATTTTTGTTGTTGTTGTTGTTGCAGTTTGGCTGGGGTCAGGTTTGAACCCACCACCCTTGATATATGGGGCCAGTGCCCTACTCACTGAGCCACGAATACCTTTTTTTTTTTTTTTTGGAGACAGAGCCTCAAGCTGTCCCCCTGGGTAGAGTGCCTGTGGCATGGAGTTGGAACCTCCAACTCCAGAGCTCAAGTGAGTCTCCTGCCTCTGCCTCCCAAGTAGCTGGGACCACAGGCGCCTGCCTCAACGCCCGGCTATTTTTTTGGTTGCAGCCGTCATTGTTGTTTGGTGGGCCCAGGCTGGATTCGAACCTGCTACCTTAGGTGTATGTGGCTGGCGCCTTAGCCACTTGAGCCACAGGCGCCAAGCCATCCACGAATACCTACAGAAGCAAGGGTATACCTTCTTATCAAGAGAAGCCTTATAGAATAATTTAGAAGGTAGTGAAACCCGGTAGATGTAGTGTTTTTGTTTTTTTTTTTGAGACAGAGCCTCAAGCCGTCCCCCTGGGTAGAGTGCCGTGGCATATACAGCTCACAGCAACCTCCAACTCCTGGGCTCAAGCGAGTCTCCTGCCTCCGCCTCCCAAGTAGCTGGGACCACAGGCGCCCGCCACAACGCCTGGCCATTTTTTGGTTGCA
>CAUYTI010023678.1:0-39001 GCA_963575145.1 Galago senegalensis | reverse complement strand
ACAGGCGCCCGCCACAACGCCCGGCTATTTTTTGGTTGCAGCCGTCATGGTTGTTTGGCGGGTCCGGGCTGGGGATTCGAACCCGCCACCTTAGGTGTATGTGGCTGGCGCCTTAGCCGGTTGAGCTATAGGCGCCGAGCCTAGAACCATCTTTAATTTACCACAGAGATATAAATTCATTCATTCATCTAATGAATGAATGATTTCCTTTAATGAATTTATGAACATCTGTATTTTCAGTGCAATGACCAACAGACCCTTGGAAGTTAACTTACACTTTCTTTCAGCTCCAGTCCTGTCAAATCGTGCCATCCCAGCCAGCTTTATTTTCATTACTTATTCTTCTCATTTATAAAATGAAGATAAAAATAAGAGTCACTTTACATGCAATCATTTGATGACTTTTCAGAATGTGCTGTTGATATAGATGAAGCACTCCGAATGGGTTAGTGCCCACAAAGAACAAAGAACAGCGTCAGGCAGGGAACATGGCCTAAGTTAGCTGCTCCTGTTGTTACTGCGGCTGACGAGGAAAGGGAAGCCAAGGGGTTATGACTTGATGTTCAGCTATTTAATGGCAGATTCCATTTCATTTTAAGAGCTTAAGAGAAAATTGCCTTATATGTTTTATCAAATAGGCTAAGGTTCCTGTAAAATGCAATGGACTTCATTTTTAACAAACTATCTGGGAACATTTTGCAAGACAGTGACATAGATTCACAGGGTGTGTTTTTCATCCTCGGTTCTCCCAGCTCTAATCCGATTGCCATCATGGCTCTTCATGATCGGATACTTCCTCATCTTCTCAAGCCTCCTTTCATTCCTTCTTTGGCAAATCCTACATTGTAGCCAGATCAGAGCATCGCAGTTCTCACATTTAATATGCTGTTTCACACCTCTGTGCCTTTATACACACTGTTCCCAGTTCTAGAATACTCGCATATTGCTACTTAAAGACCAGCTATTATCTGGTTTTTTTCTTCCTTATCTTAGATGTTTCCTATTTCTTTACTGATGTTTACTCCTAAACTGAATCTGCTTGGGTCTTCTTTTTTTCCCAAATTATTTCTTTCTAAGATTTAAGTATGCTTTTAGTTACCTATTATGTATTATGTATCCATTTCCTTAGCCTCTCCAAACCAGAGGGCAGGAAGGGGATCTTTTTATTTCTTCTGATTTCTCAAAACTCAGCCTGGCGCCATAAAAGCTTTGCCATCATGTGTACAGTTGCCCAAGTAAAATTTCTTCACATACATTTTACAGCCTCACTTCTTCACAAAGGAATCTGGAACCCAGAATTTATTTTTGTTACCATATTTTCCTTATTTCTTTTTTGTTTGAGACAGAGTCTCACTATGTTGCCGTCGGTAGAGTACTGTGGCATCATAGCTCACAGCAACCTCAAACTCTTGGGTTTAAATGATTCTCTTACCTTAGCTTCCCAAGTAGCTGGGACTACGGGTGCCCGCCACAACTCCCAGCTATTTTTTTTTTTCTGACTGCAGTTGTCATTGTTGTTTAGTGATCCCAGGCTAGGCTTGAACCTGCCAATCTCGGTGGATGTGGCCGGAGCCCAACTCACTGAGCTACAGGTGCTGCCAGTCACCACATTTTCAAGTGCTGTACCTCTTTCATAATTGCCTTTACAAGCTGCAGTCTTTTTAAAAGATTAACTGTGGCACTTCCTATAAGCCATTTTAAACAAAAGGACTATTAGAATGTATGCATACACATTTTATTTCCATTAGGATTAAAAACGAACAAACAGTTATTTAAGACCAGCAGATTCCCAATGCTTTTTATGTAATAAAACTTGAAAGTCTCGTGTTAATATGCTAGTGTCAGATAAACACTTCAGTCATTGGAGACAGGAGTTGAAGCTGAAGTCAGAGTCAAAAGTTGGGGCAGTTTTCTATGTTTCTATGGGGATGACTACGTTAGACAGCTCGTGTGAGTGCAATCACGTGGTACTTATCCTGTTGTGACTGGCTTATTTCACTGAGCATAATGTTCCCCAGGTTCATTCATGTTGTAACAAATGGTAACATTTGCAATTGACAATTTCCTTCTTTCTGAAAGCTGAATAATACTCTGCTGCATTGTATACTACTGTCCCTGGATAATCACTGGGGATTGCTTCTAGCATCTACCATGGATAACAATATCCACTTCCGTTCAAGGCCTGCATTTGGCTGTGAGAACTCGTGTGTGCAAAAATTCAGCCCTCTGTATCTCCACATATGCATCCTGCAATACTATATTTTCAATCTGTGGTTGGCAGAATCTGTAGATGTGGAACCCACAGATAACGGAGGGCCAACTGCATGCCATATTTTCTTTATCCATTCATCTAGCCCTGAACATTTGGTTCATTTCCATATCTTGGCTGTGAATAATGCCGCAGTAAACGTGAGGGTGCAGATATCTTTTCAAGAACTTGACTTCAATTATTGTGCATATATTCCCAGAATTAGAATTGCTGGATCATATGGTCGTTCTAGGGGAACTTTTTTGAGGAAACTCAAATATGTTGCAGTAGATACACCATTCTATATACTCTGACGGTGTATACGGGTTCTAATTTCTCTTTATCCTCACCAACGCTTTCACTTTTGTTTTTTTGGCTTGGAGTTTTTGAAAAGAGCCATCTTAGCAGAAATGAGGTACTATTTCATTGTGGTTTTGATTTGAATTTTCCTAAAGATAAGCTAGGTTGGGCATTGTCTCATATACCTAATGGCCATTTGTATATCTTCCTTGGAGAAATGTTTATTAAATTCATTTGCCCATTTTTATCAGATTTTTTACTAGTGAGTCATAGGAGATTCTAATATATGTTAGACATTAACCCTTCATCAGATAGGTGGTTGCCAGGGATTGGGAATTTTTTTTTCAGTAGTATAAAGTTTCTGTTACGCAAGATGAATACGTTTTAGAGGTTTGCTGTATAAAGTATTACTTATATTTAACAGTGCACTGTGGTGCACCATCTTATATGTTAACAGGATATATTTCATGCTAAATGTTCTTATTATAAACAAAAATACAAGAAACCCACAAAAGAACACAAGGAGGTGTTCAGAGATGATGAATATGCTTTGTAACTTGGTTGTAGTGATAGTATCATGAGTGTTGCCATGTGTCCAAACTCATCAAGATGTATACAAAAAATGTGTGTAGTTCATTGTGTATCAATTATACCTCAATAAGCTAAAAGTATTAAGAAGTAATACTTAATTCAGGGAAAGGTTAGCCACTAATGGCATGCCTTTTGCCAAAGTACTCTTTAGTTGGGTCATGAAAAATCGAAAGAGCTAATTGACAACTGTTGAGAAGAGGGTTGTATTAATCAAGCTAACCTACTGGTGATACCAATTCTACTTATGAAAAAGTTCAAGGTCTTCTCTTCCAGCAAGCTGAGCTCTGACATATCAAGCAAGGCATGTTGCAACTTTTGCCCAGGCTTTCACAACTTTTTTGTGATCCAAAAAAAATCAATGGGACTTTTATAGGTTGATCATAGAAATAGCTTCGCTTTTTGAAAGGCCGGCTAGCTTTCTCCCTGGTGGCCTAACCCTGGAGCACAGGAGATATACAGTGCGAGGGGTGATGGTGTTGGTAGTTAGGCAGTCTAAGGTTTGGCCAATGAACTCCAGGCACTAGCTGGCTGAGATTCCTCCTGGAGCTCTCTCTCTATTTCAATCCAAGTTATGACACTCAGACAAAGAGAGGTGAAGTGGCTTCTGAGAAATCTTATAGTTTCTGTCCCCTCGTGCACATAATGTGGGTACAAGAAACTCTAAAGAAGAAACCTAAAAAATTACTTAGCAACAACAAAAAATTCATATCTGTATTTCACTGGTGAGAAAACAGACTGAGAGGTTAATTAATTGTTTACTGTCGCAGTTACTAAGCAACATGGCTAGGTCTTTATATAAATATATTTTTAAAAAGTATTGATATTGTAGATGTATGGTCCTATCTTTAAGAAAATGCCACTAAGAGAGAATTAACATTTAATACTGTTTTACAGGGGTCTGACATTTATTACTAGTCAAAATAACAACCTTACATTTTAATAATAGCAGAAATATGTGAGGGCTGAGCTAAAATTACTAAATGCTTAAAGATGATAAAATACAATGGCACGTTAATTGCCATTATAAAACAAGAGAGAGTGACCTGATTTTCTCCCCATATAATTATTTTTCTTTATATACTTAATGAAAGATTCGTGGGGCCCTCCACTCAACACCCATTCTGACCTTCACATGAATCTCTCCTAATTCCTGCGGTTTCTAGCCACGTCGCTCCTTTGGGTTGTGATATTGTGCCCTGAAATCCAGATATGAATCTGAGAGATACTGAACTAATCCATCGTCACTTACGGACACCTGGAATAAATTGTCAGGTTATATTTTCTGTTGCCTGACCGCAAAGGTCTCCCATGTGGTATTCATCCAATTACTCATGTTCTAAATGGAGGAAATACACATTACTCTAGGACTAAAGTTGACTGAAAATTAATATATATTACAATACAAGGAACGTAAGTCATTGTATAAATTTTGTTAAATATGTTTTCTTAGAAGGTAAAAAAAGGAAGTTGCATATTTGAAACCTTGTTGGGAGCTTCTGGGAGTGGAGCTGCGCACATACCCTTGACTGCAGAACTGTCCTCCTCTATCAGGCAAGGTCATCCTCTTTGACCAAGCATACAGCTTCTGGAGGGACACCCACAGAGCAATGAAAGACAAAGGGGACACCTGCCTATCCAGCCAAATCAGTCAAATCAACTCTGACAATCAGTGGGCTGGCAGATATCAGAGCCACATCACTTTTACCTCCAAGTTTCATATTTGAAAGATTCCAAATGATATTAGAAAAGAGTTCATATTAAGAATTAATACATTGGGCAGTGCCTGTGGCTCCAGGAGTACGGTGCTGGTCCCATATGCCAGAGGTGGTGGGTTCAAACCCAGCACTGGCCAAAAAAAAAAAAGAAAAGAAAAGAATTAATACATTAAACATTCTCTATAGCATGATCTTTAAATTCTGTGCTATCTTTAAATTATATACGTCTATACAAGCGTTCTTATTTATTAAGTGTTAACTTCAGATCTATATTTACAAGTTGACATAGAGAAAAACTCACGTTGAACAGGTTGGTTTACTATAGCACCTGGGATGAATACTCCATTCATCAAGGTCATACATTCTTAAATTGATTCTAAAAGGTAAAAGAATCTGTCATTCAATAAACTATGAGCGTCTTATGATTTGCTAGGCATGAAGCTGAAGGGATTGAACCCTGCCCCAATCTTTAAGATGATAATTGACAAGAGCAGGGGTTGGCAAATATTTCCCTACAGGACCAAACAGTCAATATTTTAGGCTTGCAAGCCACATTGTCTCTGTTGAAACTACCCAAGTCTGCCAATGTATCATAAAAGCTGCTGTAGATAATACACCAGCAAGCACGACTATATTCCAATAAAATCTGGTTTACAAATGTAGACAGGGGGTTAGTGGGTCATAGTGGGCTGATCTAGGAGGAAATTGATAATAAACTGATGATCACAATACAATTATTGCCACGACAGAGGTAGATTCTGGGTTCCCCAGGAGCGTAGATGAAGGGCATTTAGACTCTGCCTCTGTGTCGGGTACCAGCCCCCACAATGCTGTGGGTTCCCTCCCAGTGTCTTGGTCTAAATGAGAGGAGGAAGAAAATGAAAACACAGCAGACAAAGAGACAGTTTAAGAGATCGCTGGGCCGGGATCTGCATGCTCCTCTTCCTGAGGCTCAGCACACACGCAGCTCCCTGGTCCATGCATCATTGTTTAAATCATAAATCTCACGAGGGAAAGGCAAGCAATGCCGATAGGGTTCTTGCTGTGCTTACGTTTTCCTAACTATTCTTTAACTAACTATCTTGACTGGATGGATTTACTTTTCACTTTTATTGCTCTAAGGTATTTATGATCTTTAACACAAACAGAGTATGGGGCAGTAAAAAACAGTCCAAGCAGAACATCAGAGAAGACTCCAATTAGGCCAGCACACAAATCACAGAAGTGACAATTAATACCCAAGAAGCTTTTAGCTCAGACAGACAGATGCTTCTGGTCATACCAAGGTGACAGAAAAAAAAGATATTTCATCTCTTTCTCTGGTCTGGAGCAAATCTTGCCATCTTTAACAAGGCTTAAGCATTCTGTATACTTTAACTTCACAAAAGCACTCCCTCATCAGAGAGAGAACAGCTCCACCCATCTGTGCAAGTCTTGCCTGCTTAGAGACCTCTGTGGCCATGGAGTTGTGCTGGGGAGGGAGGGTGAAATTTCAGCAAGAGGTTTCTTCAGTTTTAAAGGTGCCAGGCCTCCAGCAGCACAAGTGCTGGGTTCAGGGTTCTTCAGAATCCACTTCTCTCCTATTACCTTTGCCCATCTTCTGAAATCCTTTACTTCATTCAATTCCTAATCTACTTATAACTAATACTTGTATATTGTTTGAAGCTTATGAAATCATTATTACCAGCAACACAAGCACATCCAGATAAGACTCTCCCATAAGCACTCCCACCTGCCCCCGCGCCTCTGTGGATGTGTCTGTACAGAATCTAGAGCATGTGGTGAGAGGGAGATTAGGGAGCTTATCAATCAAGGCTTCTCAGAAAATTTATGGCTGGATTTTATGTTATACATATGGAGTAATTTACAAAGAGGCTGTGTGAATCTATTCCATGTAAAGAGTGGAGGGTATTGTAAATCTGGTCACCTTAATCCAAGTCAGCGTTTCCAAACTGTGTACCATGGAATTCCTCAACAAACTAATAGATATTACTGGATAAAGGGGTAACCTGGGTGAATAGGTTTGGAAAATACTCTTTTTTCTCTCCAGTCAGCTTCCTTAGTATCTATTTTAGCAAAATAAAGGCTCTAATAAGTCCTATGGCAATGAAGATTTCCAAATTTCTGTAACTTAGAATTTCCTTCTTTATTCCTGAAACCCTCTTTTCATGTGGAATACCTAATGTATTTCAGAAATAGTGTTTTAAATACTGTGGTTTTAGAAACATCCAGGAATTCAGGATGGAGTGTCTTAGATCCATTCGTCTGTTCCTATATAGATAGTTAGGTTTCAGAAACACTTTAAACAGATGGCTTCTCAGCATTACAATTACTGAGCCACAGATAACCAGCTACAGGGAGGTGGGAGATGGAGCAGTACACATTCCCCAGGGGTTTAGCATTTTCAAATAAAAGAAATGGAAAACTCACTTGATGAATTGGGTAAATTATGCAAATATAGGGTGAGGATTCTAAACTTTGGACAGTATCACTCTCCAGAGGATATTTATGTGTCCCAATGACCATGAATGCTCTGGCATTGCATGGGTAGAAATCAGAGATGTTAAACATTCTGTAGTGCACAGGACGGCCCTGCACAAAGACATATGCTATTAGAAACAGAGATAGAAACTGCTGCATAACAAGACTTAGCACGTGGTAGTAAGAGATCACCTGCCAAGGTTCAAAAGATAGGTTAAAAAAATCAGAGCAAAACCTTCTAGGTCAATTATCATTAGTACAGCCATTAAATATTTAAAAGGTCATTTGCTCCTTTTTCAGTTTTAACTATCAGATGTAATTTGTTTCATTCCATAAAAGCCCAAGAAATTTTATTTTTGATGCAGATAGAGGCTGTCGTACAACTTACAGAGCAAAGATCAGGTATGGTGTGATCGTTGGAGTAAGCCACAGTGTTAGATGCTATGAAGAATTTCAGAGGCGATTTAGTAAAGTACGTGATTGGTGCCTCATTTCCTGATGGTCACTGCCACAGGAGCATTAGAGTAACTTGAATTTGGACTTGGAAAGTTGCCCTTCAGTGGCATTTTTTTAAAAGGCTATTCTGAGAGTTGTTTATTAAAGAGACTCTGTCAGTAAATAACTTTCTTTTTTGCATTCTACTTGAGTAAAAAGCCTCAAGGAAATATTCCTGTGGTCTCTGAAAGATAACAAGCAGAAGATCCTTCAAACAGACCAGGGTCACTATAAATATGCCACCTTTTTTGAAATATAAGAAGTAGTTTTTCCCCTGACCTGATACAGCTATTGTCAGGGCAGTGAGTGGCATCCAGAGAGTGGGGGGCTAAAATTTTAGTTCTCATTTAATCCCCACAAAAACACTTTTGCACAGTGTGCAAATTGTGCAACCCTGTCTGGTGACCGTGGGTCAGAACCACAGTTACTTCATTGCACTTGGCTTTTGCATATATTCCTTTACTGTTAAGTGCATGGTTAACATGGTTAGTGTGCATGGTTAAGTGCACACTACGTCACATGCTCTGTGTGAAGTGCAGCATTATGGAAGCTACACTGTATGTCCCTTTAATTGAGTGCTTACCTTATGGCAGCCCCTTTGGTAAGTACTTCATATATTAATAATTGCAACAGTTCTATGAGCTAAGTTTTGTTCTTTTAATTTTCCAACTAAAGAAGCTTCTTGGCTTAAAATAAAACCTGCCTGTAGTTACACAGCTATGAAGTGGAATCTGGGAATCTAGGAATCAAAACTGTTTTTATTTTTCTGATTCTAAGATTCCTGCTATTATTTACTACAAAGAGGGTTTTCAATGAATTGATATATGAGTGGGAGGAGACAAATATACCAACGTATGGTTATAATACAAGTGTAAGTGCTATTCAGGCAGGATGTAGAGAGAAATTTGTCTTCCCTGCAAGCAGACTCAGAGAAAAGTTCTCAGAAAAATTGTCAGGGATCATTTCTTAGAAGAAGTTGTCCTTGAGATGAGTGTGGAAGATGTTTCTACACACTCGGGAATTCAGAGATGGATAAGACATGATGTAGGTTGAAACTCTTGGCTGCACTTCAGAGTGTAAGTTGGAATAAGTTTACGAGTTTTAATGATTACCTTAAATTATCACATTTTTAAATGAGAACAATTGAATTGGTAAGGCTGTCAACCTTGCTACACATTAAAATATACTTTGAATAACATGGATGAATGTTGGGGACATTATGCTAAATGAAATAATCCAGACACTCACATATATCATTGTAGTCAAATTCATAGAGACAGAAGGTAGGATAGTGATCGCCAGGGCCTGAGGGGACCGGGAAATGGGGAATTATTCTTTATGGGTGCAGAATTTCAGTTGGAAATGGTGAAAGAGTTCTGGAGATGGAGAGTGGTGCTGGTGCACACCAGTATGGATGCACTTAATGCCACTGAACTGTATACTTTAAAATTGCTGTGGCCAGGCATGGTGTCTCCTGCCTGTAATCTCGGCAGGTTAGGAGGCCAAAACAGGAAGATCACTTGAGGCCAGGAGTTTGTGACCAGCCTGGACAATATAGTGAGACCTTATCTCTATTTAATAAATATATATTAAAAAATAGTTAAGATAGTTAAATTTTCATGTTATGTATATTTTACCATAATTTAAAATTGCCTTCCATTCTTAAAACCCATTTCTTAATCTATTTTTGGATCAGACTCTCTATTACTGTGGTCCCCAAACCCTAGTTTGTGGACTAGAACCAGTGGTGCCTGTTTGGAACTGGGCTGCACAGCAGGAGGTGAGCAGTGGTGAACCAGGGAAGCTTCATCTTTATTTACTGCCATTCCCCATCATTTGCATGAGCCCCTGAGCTCCTCCTCTCTTCAGATCAATGGTGGCATTAGATTCCCATAGGAGCACAAACTCAACTGTCAACTGAGTGTGTGCGGGATCTAGGCTGCTCCTTAATGAAGCTCTAGTGCCTGATAATCTGAGGTGGAACTGAGGCAGTGATGCTAGCAACCAGGAGCAGCTGCAAATTCAGATTATCATTGGCAGAGAGATTTTCACAGAGAGCATAATAAATCAATTGCTTTCAGACTCATAACAAGAGGGACTTTACTTAACACACACAATGAGTGTAACCTAAATCTTTGTACCCCTGATGATGAATCCCAAACAATAAAAAAAAAAAAAAAATCATCCCTCTAGTCCCTGGTCTATAGAATAATTATCTTCCATAAAACCAGTCCCTGGTGCCAAAAAGGTTGGGGACTGCTACTCTAATGACTTTAAGGTTTAGAAACAACTGACCTAGAACATTTTGACCAAGGATATGGTGTAAGAATCTGCAGTGTTTAATTATATTAAAATGACATCTGAAAGGTTGTTTTAATAGCTGGATATAGCATAGTTTTAGAAGATGTTTTTAAGACCACAGTTTTAGGACTGTTGTTGCTTTTATAAGGAACATCATTAATATTTATATAGTGTCTTAATTTGAAAGCAATCTCAGATATATTCTCTCACATTATTTCATGATAGCTGTTTGGCATTGCTTGATCCAGACTTATAAATTATATATTAGAAATGAAAACACTGGCTCGGCGCCTGTGGCTCAAGTGGCTGGGGCGCCAGCCACATACACGTAAGGTGGTGGGTTCGAGTTCAGCCTGGGCCCGCCAAACAACAATGACAGCCACAGCCAAAAATGGCCAGGCGTTGTGGCGGGTGCCTGTAGTCCCAGCTACTTGGGAGGCTGAGGCAGGAGACTTGCTTGAGCCCAGGAGTTGGAGGTTGCTGTGAGCAGTGAAGCCATGACACTCTACCCAGGGGGACAGCTTGAGGCTCTGTCTCAAAAAAAAAAAAAAAACCTCCACTAAGCTGATTACTTTGGTCCATGTTTTCTGGATAGAGTACTCTTCATACCTGGCCCACCAGTTATGTGTAAGTCCAGTATACACATTAAATAATATTACATTTGTTACAACTAGGTGTGTAATTATAAACACTGCACATGGCAGGGATGGATATTTAATGTTTGACATATTGACATTTGGCTTAAAAAAACTGCCTTTTTGTAAGCAAAAAAGAAAAAAATAAGAGAGCACCTAATGAAAGCACGGAAAAGAGAAAGGGGGCTTAATAACTCTAAGAGTAGGCTGAGCGTCTGTAGCTCAGCGGCTAGGGCACCAGCCGCATACACAGGAGCTGGCGGGTTTGAACCTGACCGAGCCAGCTGAAACAATGACAACTGCAACAACAACAACAACAAAAATAGCCGGGCGTTGTGGCAGGTGCCTAGTCCAAGCTACTTGAGAGGCTGAGGCAAGATAATCACTTAAGCCCAAGAAGTTGAGGTTGCTGTGAGTTGTGACGCTATGGCAGTCTACCCAGGGTGACTCTGTCTCACAAAACAAAACAAAAAAACCTTCTAAGAGTAAATGTAATGGAAAGAGGCTTTAAAGTGGGAGAAGTCAAGTGAGGATGAATGGCCTCTTCTGGCAATTTTATTAAAAGTTATCTTGACTTTAATATCCTCAAAGACAATTTCTTTCCTGCTCCAAGTGGGTTGTGCATGAGCAGCCCCCCCACTCCACAGAGGAGTTCCACTTCAAGGGTGTTGCACTTGTTATGTTTCTGTTACCCTTGGGATTAACAGGGGTATGAATGTGTGTTCCTCATTCAGCTCAGCCTTCTTCCTGCACTGGGGAGGGCCTGGTCTCTTGGGGTGGACGGAGACCTTCCAAGTCACTGCTGGTGCCTCTTCAGGGAACCAGTGCTTAGAGAGAGAGGGGTCAGTGGCTGGCAGTGCAAAGGGTCAGCCACTGGACTTTTCCCAATCAGATCTAGACACTATGTGATGGGTACGTGCCCCAAGAGCCACAAATGCAGCCTTGAGTTATCACTCTTGGCAACTCTTAGAAAGCAAAAGGAACTAAGATGTTGACGCAGACGTCAAAGGCATAATTTAAGTGAATAAAAGTCAGGTGCAAAACCATATGTACAATGGGATCTCATTTTAACAAAGATAGGAATATAACAAGCTCATGAGTTAGGTACTCCACAGATCCCGTTCTACAGATGAAAAAAGTGAGGCCCAGAAAAGCATACATTGCATTAATTTTAAGAAAACCAGCTACTGATCTGTTAGACTACAGAATAAAAAGTGTGCTATGAAGTTGGTTCACCAGAGAAAATAAAAGTAACACTGGTGATTTGAGACAATTTCCAAAAATTATGTACACAGTGAATCATACTCTAAATATTTGAAGTTTCCAAATATGCAAAGGTAACAATAGATTTTATTTAATACACCCATTGTAATTCAGATCAGACGAGAAATACAGAGTTCAGGAGAATGAAATCGTGGATGAGCAACCAAACAGCAAATAGTGGACGCTGGATGCAGTCACAAAAACCTTTCTGGCTGGGTTGCAGCCATCTGCTGTCAGCACCACCTAGAATATTTTCTAGGCTAATATTTAGTCATTATGAGTCGTCCTTACTTTCATCTTCATTCATGTATTTATTATTTTTGTGGTCCGTTACTTTACAGAAAGGAGGTTCCACAGGGCTGGATCATTGTTTTGTCTACTAACATATCCTAAGTACCTAGAATAGTACCTAAAATGTGGTTGAAACTCAACAAATATTTATAAAATGAGCTTAGAATAAAAATGCTTACAAGTAGTTTGAGCTTTGTTTTCTTATCCATCAATGGCTTGATAACTGGGATATCAACCTAAAATACTCTTAAGTTAATGAAAAGATCACTTCAACATTTAGCAGTAAATTCTGCTGCAATATGATAGTTACAGCTGTTATCTACTGAAACTGATAAAAATTAAATTTCCCTAAGATTTAGAGTCTATGCCTATATATGTAAAAGTAGGAACATAGTTTAAATGGTGCAATGAGCTAATTGTCTAAAATATGTTTTGAAATATATGGGCCCATTTGAAAAGACTGACAAGTTTGAAAAGAAACTACATTTTCTTCCATTCTTGAGATACTTTACTAAGAAGAATATGTTCCAGCTCCATCTAGGTAAACATAAAAGATGTGAAGTTGCCACCTTTTTTGATAGAGGTGATGGTTTTGTTAATCAGTTAGATGTAAGCATTCCACATTGTATATCAAATCAGCACATTGTACCCCATAAACGCATTAATGTACACAGTTATAATCTAATAAAAATATAGCTGAGAGAAAGAAATTAGAAATTACAGACAGGCCTTGAAGCTCATTGGTTTCAGGATCGTTTGTTTACCGTTCATATAGTAAGCAGTTGAGTGTCGAGTACTATATTAGATCACTCATATTAAAAATGAACATTTATTCATTTCATCATCCATCTATTGCAAATATTTATCAAGTCCCACTTCATGTACATCAGTGGTTCTGCATGAGGACAATTTTGCCTCCCAGGAGACATGTGGCAACGTCTGGAGGTATTTTTGTTTGCCATAACTGAGGAGGGAGTTGCTACAGGCATCTGGGGCAGGGGCCAGGGTTGCTGTATACATTCGACTATAACCAGGACAGCCTTCAGGACAAAGAACGACACAGCCCCAAATGTTAATAGTGCCAAGGCTGAGCTAGCCTAACGTACATCATTTCATTCAGTTCTGCAACAGTGCTATGTAGCAGATAGTACTGTTATAAATGAAGAAATCGAGGCTTGTCGGGGTCAACTGACCAAGGCCCAACATCCATCTGTGATCGAGCTGTGGCTCCAGAGCTGTGTCCTTGAGAGTTATGGTGCACCTTGGATTAAAAAAAAACAAAACAGGGTGGAGTGGGGGTGAGGGCGGAAGAGAAAGGGGGAGGCTGTGAAAGCAGGTGGGTAACAAATCCAGAATAAATTGTCATCTCATAAAGCATTCGGGGAGGAGAGAAGTGCAGGGAGGGTAAAGCAGAAATAAAACGATGCTAAAAAGCAGATGGCACTTTTATGGATGCATCAGGAGGAAATGGGGCTGGAGAAAGAAATAGAACTGCTAATAAACAAGCAGGAGCTCTAAATCGTATAAAGACAACGCACGGAGTCCTGAGCACTTAAAACCTACCTTTCCCAAAGGAAACGGATATAAATAAGTTGGCAAGTAGTGGAGAAAGACTTATTGATTATAAGCAGCCCAGCAGAAATGTGAAATATAGGTTTACAAGGTATTAGGAAGTAGGTTGACAAACTTACTGAATCCCTTAGAATGATTTATAGATGACTGTTGAGATTTGAGGGGGCACAAACTGCAAGGATACCTCAGACACACAGGGACTGTCAAAGAGCTTATTATTAGGTGCCACAAGAACTTTGCTCAAGTATTATTTACTCAGCAAAATCAATAAGAATTGATCACCATGGACCCTGTCTAAAAGGTATTAGTCACAGAAATACCAAGGAGCCCTCATTATAAGGTAGATTCATATCCAAAGCAATGCTACCATGAATCCAGGGATTGGGTTAAAGCAGGGCCAATATACATCGGAACTTGACAGGCTGTTTTTCTGTTGCCACAATTACACTATGGAATGCATCTATTGGAAAGAATTACTCGACTTGATTTAAAATCACAAGGGGAAGAACTAAATCATATGGGATCAAACAAAGCACGCTTGAACACTTTTGAATTGGTAGCTGTAAAGACAGATACATTCTCCAGAGGGAGACCACAGAGAGGACACAGCTTGCCTCCCAGAAGCTGACCGCAGACTTCAGGCTTTTAAAATGTTTATAAATTACGAGTTAGAGTCTCAGAAAGTTTTCCCTGATAACTACCATAAATTTCCCTCTTGCCCTTTAAACTCACTTTATCTTATTCTCTCTGGGAAAATCAGAAGTGCGGTAAATACAATGTCCCTAATGATCACATTATCCTCTCTCACAATCTTTTTTTGTTCCAATTCCTTGAGCTATTTTGAGTAGCCTCACTATAAGCTGAACTTTGAATAATTTTAATGAAAAATATGTTTTAAAGTTATAAAAGGAGCGGCTGTTATAAAATATTAAAACAACACAAATATGTATAAAGCAGGAAGCTAATTTATTTAATTAGCCAACTGCTTCTTAATAATTGTTTAGATTACTTTTAGTTTTGCTATTTAAATGATGCTGAAATGAACCACCCTGTACATCTATTTTTATAGGTATTCTTTTTAAGGATAAATTCCTAGATATAAGATAGTTGGCACATTTTTAGTTTGTGGTAGATTTCAAAATATCCTCAGAATGATGGGACTGACCCTCACCCTCACTCACAATATGAAAATATTTATTTCTCTCTTTTTTCTTGTTAATAAAAAATTGCCAATAATAATAGCAACAGCTTGAAAGCATTTCAGATTGTGTGTAAAACTAGTACATTGTACCCTGTAATTGCATTAATGTACACAGCTATAATTTAATACAAAAAACATAATGGCAATAGCTAATATGTACTGCTTACTATGTGATAGACACTTTTCTAAGCATTTTCAGGTACTACCCGAGATATTAAAAATTTTTAATTTTTGCCAGTACAATAAGGGAAAACATCCCTTGAAAAAACAGACTCCTGGATGGATTTCATGTCCGTTAGGCCTCATAAAAGTCAAATTGTCTAGAATGACTTTGTGCTTCAGCATCATTCCTGGGAAGTGACAGCCATTACAGCCCAGCTTCCCTGGCCTCTGAGTGAGGGGAGGTGACTAATTCTTGCTCACAAAAGGTGAGCAGGAATGAGCTGTGTTGCTTCCAGGTTGGGGGCACCTGTGCCTGTGGCTCTCTCTCTCCGCCTCACCTGCATGTCGGTGCTCAGCACGCCTGCAGGATGAAGACGGCGGGAACTTCGTGAGCCTGCGCTCTGCAGTGACGGCAGGGAGGACAGCCTTTATCATCCATCCCGGCCTCCGAGAGGCTTCCATCACACAAGAAAGAAACTTCTATTTTTTTAAGTTACTGGAATTTGGAGATGTGTATGTTATAATAATTAGCATTACTCTAACTTATACGATCTTTAACTTTTATGAATTTGTGTTTATCTCTGCAGTGAAGTAGAGAACTAATCTTACTTTTTACACCATATGATAGTCAGTTTTTCCAATACCATCTAAAGAAAAAGTCTGACCTTTTCCAAATGTTTCCATATACTTATTGAGAAGCCTATTTTTAGATCCCATTCTGTTTTATTGCCTATTCCTGAATTAGTACGACACTAGATATCTGATAGGGTAAGAGTCCTTCAATGTTGTTCCTTTTCATATATATTACCAATTATTGCAAACCCATTTATTTCCCCAGGTGGATCTTATCAAGTTAAAACGTTCTGATACAGAGTATATATTAAATTTGTAAGTTAACATCTTTTTCCTTTTTACCTCTCCCATCTCACATCCACCGAGATAGTGCAGTTGATTCTGCCTCTGTACTATCTCACACTTCTTTTTTTTTTTTTTTTATTGAATGTTAACTATGTACATTAATGCATTTCTGGGGTACAGTGTGGGGTTTTCACATGCATTCTGAAATACTTCCATCAAGCTGGTCAACACAGCCTTCATGTCATTTTCTTAGTTATTGCTTTAAAACGTTCACATTCTACTCTTAGAAAGATTCACCTGTACCCCTATAAGACAAACCTCAAAAGTGATCCCTCCAAACCCCCTCCCTCCTCCCATTCCCCACTCCCTCCTCCCTCCCCCCTCTACATGTTCTTAGGCTATTTGGTTATAGCTTTCATATAAAAGGTTTAAATTAGCATACTATTAATAAAATGCTATATGCTGCTAAAAACCTGTTTTCATCACTATATCAAAGTATATGATAATTATACGAGCCAAAAGTAGTATTTGCTGGATTTAAGGCACTGTTTTTCACTGCAATTATCTCTTAGATTACAATATTTAAAAAACGTTGAAGAGGGAGGTTTGGAAGAAAGAGAAAATAGAACACATGTACATAACATGTTTAGCCATGGAGTAGCCACAAATTAGGAGATTTCAGCTGTTAAAAATATAAATAAATTTTTCTAAGCATACAGAAGGAAAAAAAAACAACTATGCAAAGGGAACTATAGAAATGTTATAGCTAGAAAAGACATGGAAGATTTTCTGGTTCAAACTTGGGTCTCACTGATGATAAAATTCAGCAGGAAACTTGTCTAGATTCTCTAAACAAAGGTAAGACAGAGCTAGAACACCACCCAGGCTTTCACTGCAAATACAGATCTACACAGCTGGGTCTTTCTTACCTCTTGCTACTGCTTGTGCCAAGTCCCTGAAAAAATGGCATTGCACAAGGTTCTTTCAAAGCCTATGGAAACCCCTTCTCCATTTGCTAAGGTTTGACAGTGGGAAAGCATAGCTACTCTGTTCAATAGTATGAAATAATCCCATGAAATCCAACCTAAATAGTCCATTTAAATACTCTCAAATGGCTTTGTGTAAGAGAAAAAATGGTCTTTTACTTATTTCTAAAGAAAAATGGTGTCAGATATGTCATTACACTCTGTTGATAATAGTAGCATTTACTTTTGTGAATAGGACATTGTGTAGTTTTTCCAAAAGCTCACCTCAGTGTAATGGCAACCAATATACCTATCCATTTCCTGTCAACTTGCCAACATACAAATGGATGGAACCTCTGAATTCCAACCCAGGATATTCCTGTAAGATTTTGGTGATAAGAAATGGATTGCCAGGAAGACTCAGGTCCTTAGCTCAAAACCAAACTTACCATTTGCAATGAATTTTTACCAGAATTATACTGTATTATGTTATACTATGTTATATCAGAATTTGGAAAGAAAAAATAGATAACCATTGTGGTTCTGTAATGTCTAAGGAAAGATAATCTAAGAAAGTGAAAACTACTTGATAGAGACAGAAATGATTTTGTGACTGTGACTGTGCAGTCTATGATTTGATAGAAAAAATAATTTCACATGAACTAATATGATTTCGGGGTGTGTGTGTGTGTGTGTAGACTGAAAGAGAGAGTTTCTTTTGAGGAATAAGCTCATGCAATTGTCAAGGTTGGCAAGTCTAAAATTAATAAGACAGGCCATCAGACTAGAAATGTAGGCAAAATTTCTATTATAGTATAAAGCAGAATTCTTTTTCTAGAAACTTGCAACTGATGGCATGAGGTCCACCCACATTATCAAGAGTAATCTCCTTTCCTTAAAGTCAACTTATTGTAGATTTGAATCATATCTACAAAGTATTTTCACAGTGACATTTAGGCTAGTGATTGACCAAATAGTAGGCTCCATAGCCCAGCCAAATTATCACATAAAATTAATCATAACAACAAATAAAATTAAATGATTTTAATCACTATATTTTTAGCATAATAAAGGTAAAGAATCCCAACAACACATAATTATGAAAGTAGCTAAAAGTGCTTTCAAAACAAGATTAACTTTAGGGTCTGATTCTCCCTGAAAGTCATTAATATTGGTGAATGATACATTTGATTACATATGTAATTTATGATTACATATGATATTTAAAATGACCAGCTTTCTGGCAAGCAGTCTTTAATATGTTATAAATTTGATTTAATGACAAAGTGACTTAGGGTCTGACTCACAAGCCCAAGTGAAATGAAGATCTAGCAACATCTAGATAATTTAATAGATGGTAGCAACACTATAACTTTCTCACTGTCAGTGAACTTATATAACTATCTGTGGTTTCATATCAATAAGTCAGCAAATGTCAATCAACACCAATAAATTAGTACAGTATATATAAGTTTGATAGTGATCTTTGTGGACCATGGAAGCTGACAGACTAACATGCAGATCATTGCAAAGTCACAATGAAGTTAAAATTTTGTAGCTTGAAAGGAGACCAGACAGCATCTTTTTAAATTCTCTCATGTTACAGTCTAGAAAGCTGAGGCTCCTTCTCTCATAGTCACATCTTCTGACTCAGAGTCCAATATTCTTTCTATTTTACCTCAGTGCACTTCACTGGTTGCCAGCAGTCTGATGAGTGCTGAGTACCCTTTATGAGTGCTGAGATTTCTGTCATACAGTGGAATAAAACAGTAGGAACTTGATAGGAAAGGTTAAATCTTCCATTATACACCTGAAATTAATAGCAACAAAAACATAAAGCATCTCATTCCCTCCATTGAGACTCTCTGTTCTCCATCACAGATGAGGCTCAAACATCTTAGTTAAACTGCTAACATCATGGGTATAGAATTACATTAATGACAACCAATATTCCTTAACTTAACAGCAATCCCTTTAAGGAATTGGGAGATTTCCTGCCCTCTTGCCTCATCACTATGCTTTCAGGATTGCAAAGGTTACTACTTTATTTTTGTGTCATTCTTGATGAAAAGAATTGTCCTTCTCAGGCTTGCTGACTACTAATGATACCAAATAAGTAAAAGCAAAAGCTTTATTCAGTATCCAAAGGAGGCAAAGAGGCTACTCTATGGGTTTTTCAGTGTATTCTATTTCAAATTTCAAAAATATTTATAGATTAATACAGAGAGTGACAAAGTATGTGTACTCATTTTTTAAAAGGGGAAAACTGCACATAAATTGTAACACTAAAAAAACAAAAACAAAAACTGTAATACTCAGCATATACTGATAATATTTGTTATCTTGTATATTTGTGATTATAGAAGTCAAACATGATTTGAGAATTACAATTTGTATACATATACAGTTTTTGCCTTGCTTAAAATGTGTACACATTTTTTGGGCACTATGTTTACTTTAACAGGACATATATTGTTCATATTTGTCCCTTAATTTTGCAGTATCTACACTGGACACACATGTTCATGTCTAAAGTTGAAAGGCACGTTCACTTATTTGTCTTATTTTAGGTGTTTTTTTTCTTCCATTTCCTAAAGAAAATTTTGAAAATACTGAGAAATAGGGAAGAGCTATGTTGTCCTCCTCCTGAAATTGAATCACTGTTAGCTATCACTGTAGTACTAAGCAGGGAAAAGCTCTGAGATTCTGGGGAATCTCCACGCAATTATGGTGTGCGTGGAGGAAGAGCCTGCCAACCACAGACCAGGAACAAAGCTCACAGCACACACAAGGCAGTGTGTGAAGGGTCTCTGTACCACACAGAGGGCGAGTGGTGCCTGGGTATTACAAGGTCTGACAATTAAGTTTGTGAACTCATCCTAGAAACTGTGCTACATACCTCATTGCTAAATCTCACTACTGTCACCTGTGAAGCACTCCTCTTAAGAGGCTATATACTGATTCCAGTGTCCAGTCCACCCTTCAAAACAATTTTGGAAATCTTTTCCTGTATTGGTCATCAGAGCTGTCATCAAATACCGTACAAAAATACACAACAACAATAACAAATGCAACTCAGCAATACATCACCACACATGGACACCAATATAACAGTGAGACATTGATATATCTATGAAAGCTTATTGAGTTGTTTGAACAGTGCTGCCAACGTAAACACACTCAGGCAAGTTCATGAACTTCATTGTCAGCTCTTATTCAATGACTGGCTGGTCAGTCCAGAAAATGAGTTCCAAAATTGCTTTGAAAGGTGGACTAGGCCCTGCAGTTAGTGCATAGCTTCCCATGGGGAGCGTTTCAAAGGTGATCCTAGTGACTCTTAGCAATGAGTATGTAGCACTTTTTCCAGGAAGAGTTTGTAAACTTAATTGTTAGACCTCATATGTTTTGAGGAATGAGAGACCTTCAGAGCACTCCAGATATTCTAAGTAAAGTGTTCCTCATGCTGAGCTTGTTTCTGAAAATATCACCTTTTTGCTTGCTCATGCTTGACAACACATATAATGGGACTGATTGCCATGCTGATTCACCTTAAGAATTATTTCTGTCAGAAAAATCATTGCTTTCCGGCAACTGACACAAAAGGATTGTTCAGAAAAAACAAATTTTCTAGCTTTGGAAATAAATATAGATATGAACACTTAAGAAATTTATTCCAAGTAAGTGGAGCCAGACACAAACAGAAAAATGGGAGGTAGTTATTTGCTTTTATAAAAAAATCATTTTCTTTGTCCAATTTAGTAAAATGGTAATAAGGCTACATTCTCTGGAGTTTAGCTGCTTTGGTTGGATATCTGCTTCCAATAAATTTATTTATTTATTATTTTGTTTTTACTTTTTAAAAAATTAAAATTTATTTAACAACTTTTGGATTTAATTTGTCTTATAAAGTAATTGGCTCATAGGAAAGATAGTATTAATTGAATAATAAGTGATGAATTATTAGTGGCTTTCATTTAGCTTTATTTTTATATTTTAAAAATATCATTGCATTATAGCAAAAGCAAGACCCTGTTTCTACCAAAAATAGAAAAACTAGCTAGGCATTGTGGTGGTGGGTTGTAGGCCCAGCTACTTGGGAGTATGAGGCAAGAGGATCCCTTGAGCTCAAGAATTTGATGCCACAGCACTCTACCCAGGGCTACAGAGTGAGATTCTGTGTCAAAAGAAAAAAAAATTCTATTTCCATTTGTGCTGAATTTATTAAATTAATTTTCATAAAGCTTCATCCTTAGACCTGAGGAAGGGAAGCTCTGACCCCAGCACCCACTCCTAGGCAGGCCCCACTTGGAATGCTCTTGTGGAAACTTTCTAAATTCTCCTTCAGGATCTGGGATAGTGACAGCACCATCTAGATGAGGCTCACCAGGCCAGACGAGGTCCAGTGTGGATCCCCGTGCCCATTTCATTCCTTGAGGAAATTCTTGATGCTACTGTGCAGGGCTTGAGCAAATGCCCAGGGAGTTCAAGACTGCATCTCTGTGTCAGCCTGGAGCTCTGTGAGTAAGCCTAGTTCCTGGAGGGTATCCGGCCAATGTGGGTTTGCTTTTTTTCTTGCATATTCATGCAAGAATGGGTCAGCAGACTTTAAGTGACTCTCATATCAGACACAGTGTGAATCTAGATCTCTGGACTACTAGTGGTCTCCTCCTGCCCCAGGGCTTGAACCACATGTGTGGGCCCACACATCACTTGGTCTACCCATGTTTCTCCCCAGGGTCACCTCTAGTTGAGAACACCTGAAAGAAGTAGACTTTCTTTATGTTCTGTGTCCCTTGCCCCTAGAGTGGAAGGATGTAACCTCACCCTCTCTAGAGGCCCCATGCTGTATGTTGGGTCATCTTCTGGAGCAGGAGCCATTCCTGTCTCCTTGGATAATTGTAAAGACTCTCCTCACAATACCAGTGGGCCCTTTTTTGTCTTCCATTGATATGATCACATCATGCTGTGCTGGGTTAAGCTGTGATAGGTGAATGATACACATTCCTTGCACAAATGAGAATGCTCTTCTCATTTGATACAAAGGCCCTTGACCTATCTGCTCCGGCTAGTGATAGCATATGGATGGTGCAGTTAGCTAGACAATTAGCAGTGAAAAAGATAACACCCTCGAAATGTAGTAATTATGGCTGGAAGAGTTCAGGAGAAGACATGTTTGGAAGATGTTCTGTGTTTTGGTTGTAATTTCAAAATAGTAAACATAACATGACTATGCAATCAGCTAGTGTTCATGTTCTTCTGCATACTTTAGTCAAAACGTACCTTAGTGATTATGAACATGAAGCACAGTACAGTTCTTTGAGAGACTTAGATGCCAGTAGTCATGTGTGGTGCACAGTGACTGATTCAGTATCATGAGTAATAACATTATCAGCATTAAGTAAATAGCATTAGTGAACTGTGTAAGAAACAAAATCTATGTTGTTTCAATGCTAACAGGTTGAAAAAAAGCCATGACTTGGGAGTAATATCATGTAATGCATTGCTACCTTTTTTTTAATGATGAAAGATTAAAAATGCAGTAGGTACATTTGAAAACAAAGCACAAAATAAAGAGATATTTTGAGGATCTAAATAAGAAGAGTCAACTCCTGAACATTATGAAGAACCTTCGTATGCAATAATTGAACAATAACAAAATGCTTCTTTTCTAACCATTATTTTAAATCTTTATAGATATAGATCAATCATTATAGCTCACTAAAGCCTATACATTTTGTTGTACAATTTTTTAACAAAACTTTTATATAGTCAAGAGACCCACAAAAAGTATTTGCTTGGAAATTTGCAACCTTAGGGACAGTGCTCTATAAGACCATGAGCAAATCATTTAACTAGATGTTTCTCAGTTTCCTCATCTGTAAAATGAACTAAAAAATAATACCATGATAGGCTGGATTACAAACAGTTGCTGAAATTCTCCACTCCTTTAAGAGTCCATACTTCTTGCAATATGAATTTGAAGCTCCTCCTTTCAAGATGTGAAGTGCTTCCCTCCCCTCCAAACCCCTCTAGAATTCTTTGAATCCAAACTGGCTTTGAGATTTGCTTTGGACAATACAGTGTTGCAGATGAGACTCAGCCTCAAGTAGGCTTGTGTACTTAACTTTCTTATTTGGCCCTCAACCCCTGTTTTCATAACAAGTCCAAGCTACCCTCCTGGAACAGGACAGACCACTGGAGGCTGTACTAGAATACTCATCTCCTAGCTGAGCCACCAGCTAATCTCAAATACACAGTAAACCCTTCCAAAGTAAGCCACACCTAGGCCAGCTCAAAGACCCACCCAGCCAACCATAGGCTTATAAGAAA
The DNA here is from genome assembly GCA_963575145.1 of Galago senegalensis. Lineage (NCBI taxonomy): Eukaryota > Metazoa > Chordata > Mammalia > Primates > Galagidae > Galago > Galago senegalensis. The sequence goes on along the minus strand of CAUYTI010023678.1, from coordinate 15,593 downwards.
CAAGTAATTCTCTTTTAAGCCATTAAATTTTGCAATGGTTAGGTACACAGTGTTAACTAACTAATATAAGATGTGGTGAATATTAAATTTAATTAATTAAAAAACATGAATTGAATGAATTAACTTTTTTTTTCAATTTCAGATGGATATGAGGTTACATACAACTAGGTTATTTTACTTGTGTTTGAGGGTAAAGCCCAAGATATGTTTGTGTACTTCACCCAGGAAGTGTCCCATATACTCTGACATTGTTAGGTAGGAGGTTACTGAGCCTCCTCCCTGCTCCCTCTTCTTGAATTTCATTGAATGTTTCTCTCATGTGGGTCTGTAGTTATTAATCTACTAGTCTCAACATAGTATTGAGTATATAGGATGCTTGATTTTCCATTCTTGTGACACTTTACTTAGCAGGATGTTCTCCAAATCCTTTCAGGTAAATAAAAAAATACAAAGTCTCCATCTTTTTTATAGCTGAATAGTATTCCCTCGTATACATACACCACCATCTACCTACTCATTCGTGGGTTGATAGGCACTTTCGTTGTTTGCTCATCTTTGTGATTGTGAATCAAGTTGCTATAAACATTCAACTGCAAATGTCCTTATAGTAAAATGACTTTTTTTCTTTTTGAGTAGATACCTAGTAAGGGGATTGCAGGATCAAATGGAAGGTCTACTTTTAGCTCTTTGCAGACTCTCCATACTTCTTTCCATAAAGGCGGTACTAGTTTGCAGTTCCACCAACAGTACATTTGTGCTCCTTTCTCTCTGCACCCTTGCCAGCATTCACAGTTTTGAGACCTTGTGAAATGGGGAATTCTCACTGGGAATCTCAGTTAGGTGATATTTCAGAATGAATGAAATATTAAGTGAATTAAAACACATAAGACATTTAGATTGATGCCTGTTACAAAATAAATACATTTTTCTTATTATTGTTCTCATTATTATCAATAGTTACTTTGGAAGCTCTATGACTTATCAAGATCTTCCTATAAGAATAAGGAGGTCAGCTTGTATATCTCTGAGTTTGCATGTGGGTTGTCAGGGTACTTGGGACAAGGTAGTAGATTACTTAATGAATATTACTTAATGACTAACCTATTAATGACTTTCTCAGAGTTTTTACATGCCAGCCATGTCACTTATGTTAGATTGCCATAACTTCTCTGCTTATTGCGCAAAGATTAAAATTCAAGGGTGGAAATCGTTTACTAGTTTGTGAAAACAGGTGTTGTCAGCACTTTGCACTTGATACTTAATTGCATTATACAGGGAAATAACAACACTTAAAAAACTGTCATACCTTTTTGTTTTACACAACATAGGAGTTTTAAGAATTGATGTCTCTGAATTTGATAAAACTTAGTCATTTTCCAAAAATGACCAAAACTTGGGCTCTGAAAGACTGCCAATTCCCTCATGTAAAAATGAACTGAAAATCCACTGAGTGTAAGGAATTAGAAACTGGAGGTGAAGGTGGGGAGGGGGGATACGCTCTTGCAGCTGACTGATGTTTTCTGGACCTTGGAGGTCCTTGATGCCAGGTGGAATGGACCAACTCTTTGTACTGAAACAGTGAGAGACTTATCAGGCTCATGTGTTTTCAATGGGTATAATGTATTTTATGTTAAACATGATTTGCATTGCCCAAGAACACTGCTTTTAGATGGTCATGTTAAAAATATTATCCTACATGAAAGATGAGGGGGACACAGTAGTTAGAAACCTTGTTCTTACTTAATTCTATGCTATAATTTTCTAGAGATTTATACTCTTGGGTAATTTTAGGTATCTATAATATATAACACACTAAGCCAGAGACCCAATTTTTAAAATAATGTTCATCCTAGTTTGCAAATATTATTAGAACCATGGGGCCAAGGACTGGCACAGTAGTTTATGAAAACATCTATGGTTTGGGTAAACACAGAGGAGAAAAGAAGCTAACATCTGAATGATTTTTGGAATAATCAGAACATATACCCTTTAATCAAGTCTTCTGAAAATCCTTGCAATAAAGTCATAAAGGAAGACTGAGAAGAAACATAAGTATGTGCTTTCATTTTGCTAAAAATTTTTAACACAATGCTAATTGAGTAGATGCTAGAAAATGTCACCAAGATTTCAACTGAAGTTGTAAAACTAAATTTTGTCCTTAGATGAACAATGAGGCCAGTTACAAGACAGGTAACTGCAGAGGTATCCGCTGAGATGCCACCACCTACAATCTTTACCACTTGGAATGTAGGAGGCTTTGGGGAAGAATAAGGGCTGTATTTTAAGAGCAAGATTTGAACTCTTGGTTTGCTTTCCAGAACCATTACAAAAGCTATAAGCCAATCATAGCCTAAGAATATGGGAAAAGGGGAGAGGGAGGGGAGGGGAGAGGGAGGATGGGTAGAGAGAGGATGATTAGTGGGATCATGCCTATGGTTCATCTTATAAGGGTACATGTGAATCTTTCTAAATATAGAATATAAATGTCTTAACACAATAACTAAGAAAATGACATGAAGGCTACATTAACCAGTTTGATGAAAATATTTCAAATTGTATATAAAAACAGCACACTGTGCTCCATGATAGTATTAATGTACATAGCTATGATTTAATAATAATAGTAAAAGAACATGCACAAGAGAAGGAAAAAAAACCAAATTATATCCTATATTATAAAAGAACATACTCTATGCAAAGAGATAACTTCCTAGATTTTCCTGAACATGTTTTACCTAAGAAAATGGTTCTAAAGTAATCAATGCCATCAACTCCAAACTCTATCTAAATGAACTGAAGCAGAGACATAGGGACAGCCAAAAAGTTACTTAACAGCAAGTAGTATGTTGAGTCCAAAGGCTGTAAGAATATGAGCAGGAGAAGCCATGACCTTCAGGACTGGTCTGGACATCTACATAGCCCTGAGCCATGCTGCTGAATTTCTCACACTCTTGTCTTATTTCCAATCTTCCTCTCTAGCTGTGCATTTTATTTTGTAAACCAAACACTGTTTTTTTAATCCATTCTGAAGTTAGTCAGAACCCATTGCTGGGTCTTGCAAACAAAAAATATCCCTAAAATGAAAATTATAAAACATTGATAAAATAAATTTTAGAGGACACAAATAAATGGAAAAATATTCTATGTTCATGTAATGGAAGAATTAATATTGTTAAAATGGTTATACTGCCCGAGGTGATCTGCAGATTCAGGGCAATTCTTATTGAAACACTAATGACTTTTTTCACAGAAAAAGAAAAACATCCTAAACTTTGTATTGAACCACAAAAGACCATAAATAGCCAGTCAAGGCAATCTTGATCAAAAAGAACAAAGCTGGAGGCATCACATTACCTGACTTTAAAGTACACTATAAAGCAATAGTATCAAAATAGTATGGTACTGGCATAAAAACAGACACATGGACCAATCAAACAGAATACTGAATATAGAAATTAATTCATGTATTTATAGTCAACTAATTTTGAACAATGGTGTCAGGAGCACACAATGGTGAAAGGACAGTCTCTTCAATAAATGGTGCTTGAAAAACTGGATATCCACATCTCAGAATAATGAAATTAGACTCTTATCTTTTACTGTGTATAAAAATCAACTCAAAATAGATTAAATACTTAAATATAAGACCCCAAACTATGAAATTCCTAGAAGAAATATAGGGGAAATCTTTCATGACATTGGTCTGGGCAATGATTTTCAGACAAGGACTCAAAAATATAAGCAACAACAGGAAAAACAAGACAAATGTGATTAAATGAAATTACAAAGTTTCTACACAGCAAGGGAAATAATCAACAGAGTGAAGATACGACCTACAGAATGGGAGAAAAATGTTTGTAAATTATGCATTTCTGACAAAGAATCAGAATCCAGAATATATAAGATATTCAAACAACACAGCAGCAATAAATAAATAAATAAGCTTAATAAACATTCCTCAAAATAATACATACAAATGAACAACAGGTATATGAAAAATTTTCATTGTTATTAATCATTAGGGAAATGCAAATCAAAACCACAATTGAGGTATCATTTTACCTCAATTAGAATGACATTATCGAAAAAACAAAAATAACAAAAACTGGCGAGGATATGGAAAAAGGGGGAAACTTTACACACAGTTGATAGGAATGTAAATTAGTATAGCCATTATGGCAAACATTATGAAGTTTCCTCAAAAATTAAAAATAGAACTAGCATATGATCCAGAAATTTCACTGCTGGGCATATAGTCAAAGGGAAGGAAATTGGTCTATTCCTACATTTACTGAAGCAATATTCATGATAGTAGATGTAGAATCAACCTAACTACCTATCAATAAACTAATAAGTAAAGAAAACACAAGACATTTACACAATGGCATACCATTCAGCCATTTAAAAAGAGTGAAATGAGTGAAATTCTGTTATTTGTGGCAATACAGATGAGCCCAGACAACATCATACTGAGTGAAATAAGCCAGGTATAGAAAGACAAATACCACATGACATCAATCATATGTGGAACTTAAAAAAGTTGATGTCACAGAAGTAAGAGTAAAATGATAGTTGCTGGAGGCTGGGGAGGGGAGAGGAGAAGAGCCTGGAGAGATTTTGGTCCATGGGCACAAAACTACAGTTAAGTAGAAGGAATAAGCTCTAGCAATCCACTGCACAGTGGAGTGACTATAGTTGGCCAGTAAGTACTACATTGCATCTTTCAAAGTAATTAGAAGAGAGGATTTTGAATGTTTTTCCCCCAAAGAAATAATATGTACATGTTTGACTTGATGGATATGCTAATTAAACTTATTAGACCATTACACAATGTGTATTGATTGTATTGAAACATTACACTATACCCCAGAAGTACATGCAATTATTATGTCTCAATTAAAACTAAAACAAAAATGGGGCAGCACCTGTGGCTAAAAGGAGTACCCAGCCCCAGCCAAAAACTGAAAAAATAAATAAATAAATAATGGAAATGAAACAAATCAGTATATTTTATCTGAGAAAATGTGTTTCACATACTAAACTGACTTTTCAAAGAGCTATGGCAAAGATTAGCTGTATATTTGTTATGAGTTTCTAAATTGTATTAACAGGCAAAAATTTTTAATATAAAGAAAATTAATTGTACAAGATTAATTTCTTTCACAATCAAGTTTTCTAACTATGAAACTTCAAGCCAAGCTTTCTTCTTAAAATGTCTGTCATTATCCCAGTTAAGGGACTATATATATAGGATCTCAAATTTTCATCAGACTGATGAAATGTCAGCTCCCGTAGAAAGTAGATTTTCAGTAATCCATCTGGTAAATGCTTGGACATTTCTTTAAAATAAGAGCCAAGAGGGAAATATTTAAATACTTTGACTATATTATTTTGACACAATGGCATATTTACTCAATAGAAGGTCTTCACATGTAATTATGGTTTCCATCAAGGCCATTTTCTGTGCTCTGTAATCAATTTGGATTTGCTGTAGTTCACATCTTGTGCTCTAGCTCCCTTACAAAGAACATTGTGATTGGAGTTGAGAAGTTTCAAATTTGTCCTTGAAACTCATTGTTTCTTCCTAAGGGAAAAAATTCTCTCTAAAATTGATGATTTGACTAGAAGCCTAGAATGCACAGTTGGTAAGAGATCACCTCAAGATCATGTGCTAATCAGTGGCAAAATCAAGACTTTAATACAGCTCTTTTGCTCCAAGATTGTATTCTATTTATAGCAAAATACTATCTTTCTTTAAGTATCGCCATTTTAGAATATATTTCCTGAAAACAAACTCTTTAAGTATATCATTGTAGAGAAATATCCTAATTGTATTCCTTTTCTTACTTTAAAATGCAGTATGTGATTTTTGAGTCTCTTCTAATGTTCACAAATTAGGGAACTTATGTTGGTAAATTCTAAGGTAATTTTTTTTTTAAATATTAATGTCAAAAACACTTGTAGATGAAATAATTCACCTTGTTTTAACATTTTAAAAATTATTCTTTGGGTTTCTTAAGAACATTTTTTACACTAAAACTTATTGTCATTACCTTTCATTTACTGAACAAATATTAAGAAGAAGCTATGGGCTAGACACTGTTCTAGGCACTGGGGGTGCCTCAAGGAACAAAAGCCCAATAATCTTTACTCTCATGAAATTAAAATTTTGACAATTGAGATGGACAAGAAACATAATGGAAAATCTTTGAAAAGTTTTAAACAAGAGAGTAGCATGATCTAGCTTATGTTTTCAAAGGACAACTCTGAGTGCTGTGTGAATACAGACTCTAAGTGGGTGGGAGAGAGGATAAGGGTAGAATCATAGAGACTAGTTGGAAACATAATACAATAGTCTAGGTGGCAAAGGCTGGCAATACATATGAAGCGATAACAGTAAGGTTAAGTAGGTTAGATTCAGGAAATATTTTGAGGGTAGAACCAAAGGGATATTTTTTACAGATTCAAAGGTGTATCCAAGGATTCTGGGTAGGCAATGGGGAAGATGATGCTGCCATCAGCTGAGATGAGAAAGAATATGAGAGGAGCTAATTGAGAAAGAAGTCTTTGTTCATAACAAACAAAAAAAAGATTAAGAGCTCAGAAGAGATCAATGACATATATCTCCATGCATTCCACAAAAGAGCTCACATTTTTTCTTCTGAATCTCATTGCAGTGAGAATGATGTAAGAAATGAGTTGTGTTGAAATGCAAATCTGGAATCTAGCAAGGAGAGTCCATAGAAGCTAGACAAAGAAATGTGGACATATGGAAAGACATATGGAAAGCTTTAAAACGAAGATCCAGACTGGTGATAAAATAAAGCAAAAGTTCAATAACTCTACTCTATAAATTGATTATTAATTCATTCCCATACTCATTGATTCACTCCTTTACTCAATTGCTCACTCATGAAGGCAACAAAGATAAATAAAAAGCATAGTATTAATATACAGAAGCAAATAAAGATAAATTTCTCCTTTCAGTTGGTTTGATCTTATGATGTAAAATAGTTTTTTTTCAATAATCATGCATAACATGATTTTTGAGGAACATATAAACTATCTACAGATTTCTTAATGTTTATAATTGCAATGTTACAGTAACCTTTCAATATCAATTCAAACATGAGTCTTCTATAGATTTTTCCTAAAGCATACTACCACAGGTTGAGCAACCTTAACCCGGAAGTATGAAACTCAAATACTCCAAAATCCAAAACTCTTTGAGCACTGACCTAATGTCACAGGTGAAAAAACCTCATAATGAGTCACAGCCAAAATGCAGTCAAAACTTCATTTTTTTATACAAAATTATTTAAAATATTATTTAAAATTACCTTCAAGCTATACATTATATATAAAATTTTTATGGAACATAAATGAAATTTATGTTTGAATGTGAGTCCCATCCTCATTATAGAAGATATCTCATTATGTATATGCAAATATTCCCAAATCTGAAAAACTGATAAATCTAAAACAGTTCCTGTCCCAAGTATTATGGACAAGGGATACTCAACATGTATCATTTGATTTCTTTGCCTGGTTTTGCATTTGGTTCTGTACTAATTTCCCAATGCAGCCATAACAAAATATCACAAACTGATCAGCTTAGAATAAGATAAATTTATTATCTCGCAGTTCTGGAGACCAGAAGTCCAAAATCAGGTCTTGATAGTTCTGTCCCTCCCATGAATCACTAAGGAAGGCTCTCTTCCAGGCCTCTCTCCAGTTTCTGGCAGCTCCTAGGCTGTGGCAGCAAAGCTCCAATCTCTCCCTGTGTGTGTCTGTATCCAAATTTCCCCTTTTCTTAAGGACACCAGTCATTTGGGTTAGGAACTTACTCTATTCCAGTGCAACTTTATTGATAGAATTTCTTTCTGCAGTAGATCTTTGCTCTTGGAGATTTGAAGAATGAACCCACAGATCACAGAGATCAGTGATAAGATAGAATTTATTAGATAGGAAGGAATACAAAAGAAATGAAAGGCACCAGAGCCTCTGGAAGAGGGGCAGAGAGCCAAGAGGGAAAACCCCTCTGGGTCTTCTGCTTAGGGTTATACACTGTTTTATAAATAGGGAGTTCTTGAGAATTACATTTGGCCAGGACTTGGCAGACTTCAATGTTGATTAGCAAATGAATGAGTGTATTAACAAATGAATGTAGTCCTTCCAGCTCTGGGTAAAAGTGGCAGGAAGTCCACTCCAGAAGAGGTCTGGCTTACATGAAATACTGGAAAAACTACTTTTCTCTTGTTTTGCTTATATTCAGAGAGTGCAGTTTGGAGAGAAATAGTCTATTTGTTTAGGTTCAGAAAATGGGGGTCTTTGTCCTGCCCTGAATGAGGGGAACCCTGCATCAACTTCATCTTATTTATGTCTACAATGATCCCATGTTCAATTAATGTCACATTCCAAGGTGCAAAGGTGAGGACTTCAACACATGAATTTTGGGGGCAACACAATTCAACCCATAATGAGTTCACCATATTGTTTGTGCCAAGTGATCACCTAAATATACAGACAGTGTTTTATTATCTAAGGTCCATTGACTCCTGTGTCAGTAGATTTCCTCCATAAGATTCTTCTGTGTCCGTAAAATGTAAAAATATGAGTGACAGAGATTTCCATCTATTTATTTATTTATTATCATGTGATCTCATTTATCTGTAGAATCAAAAAATGTCAAATTCATAAACTGAGAGAGGGGAATGGTGGTTACCAGGAATGAGATTAAGGAGAGAATGAGGTCTTCTGTTTTAAGAGAAGACCCAAAGGGTGTGGTATTAGAAGACGTTGAGCTATTACAGCTGCATTAATTTGTGGCTCCAGTCCAAGTTCAAGGATGTCAAGACTAAGCCTCAGAATAGTTATGCTCACCCCCAGCATGGGAATAGAAAAGCATATCTGGGATAAACTGAGGCAGGAAAGAAGTGAGACCAGGCACTCAGCAATGTCCCATGACAACGAGCCCAAAAAATGGGTGTTAAAGTGGGATGAAGCCAGAAGGTGGGATTGAAATACCAAGGAGTGGAGATGTTGGTGTTTGTATTTAAACCCAGGAGACATCCAGTGGATTGTTCTCTACATGATATGGTTTTTATAGTCAAAATTCTGAGCCTATAGCAGCAGACAATTATCCATTATATGAGGCCACATGGAACCCTCTGAGGAATCTAAGCAGAAGTCTGGAGACTGCAAGCAGTGTACATCTAGTCTTCTCCCAGCATGGTAGGACTTCACGGTTTCTATCTGAGGACATGTTCCTCATCTGGGGAAGAACGTGAAGCCTAGCAGTGGTTTTTCCCTCATTGTTATAAGTTAATGTTTAAAAATTGTTGAATTCAAACATAACAAAGGAACAAATGTTTTGGTTCACTCCATATTACTATAGCTTTTTCAGAAAAACTTTCTTTAAATGGATTAAAAGTCAAAGGTAAGAATAAAATACAGCCACAATAGCACTAAAAATGTGATATGTTCTCCCATTTGCAAGCAAAGATAGTAACATAAGGTAAACGAGAACAAAAAGAAAAATCCAACTCCACAATATTTACAAGAAACCCACTAAAAATAAGTTATCACAGAAAGGTTAAAAGCAATGGCTAGATGGATCAAGGCACTGTTCCTTGCTGCAGAAGAACATTGTTTTCTTCTGTATGAAAGAAATATTAATAATGAAGTTAAAAAAATCTTCTCCCTATCAATAATGATTACATAAATATTCAATTTAGAGTAGAATAATCTACTTGCCTTTTATTAAAGGCCACTGACTAGTTAATATTAGCTGATACTTCCATATGTATAGTTAAAAAACAAATTCTGAGCTGGAGAATATATCATTATTTTTCAGTTAAAAAATAAAGCAATGAATATTCATAGTCTGTGGGGAACATTTTGTTCCTAAAAATCCATTTTCCATTGCAGTTAGAAGCTATGAAAATGTTAACAAGGTCATCAGAGCATGCTAATAATGTGCTGTCCTTTGAAGAGGGATATTACTGACCTAAGGTGCCAGATTTGAGTGGCTAAAACAATTAAATCTCTCCGGCAATAGCATATATCATATGGATGTTTTTGTTTTCAATTGTCCTCTCAGATTAGATGCAACTATCCTGATCTCAGTTGCACATGATTCTCATTGATTGATAATACATTCAGCAAATAATTCAGTTGTGTGTACCAACCTGTACCAAGGAAAATCTATGCTAATGGTTCTCAAAGTGTAACTCACAGAGCCCTCATAGAGTCCAAAAGACCAAACTATTTTTGTAATAATACTCAGATTGTATTTGCCTTTTTATTTGCCTATTTATTCATTTGCCTGGTGCCTTAGCAGGAATCAAGACAGTGGCAATAAAATCTGCAGTCATCATTGAGATGACTCCACCATGCCTACCACACACCTCCAGTAAAAACTAAATGCAGCATCATGAAAAATTTCTTTGATGAAACACAAAATAATAATTTTATGCAATATTGTTTCTTAAATATGACTTAATTTTTTATGTGATGAATGAGAAATAAATATAAAGTATTTCCACTGAATACTGAAATACAGGGGTAAATCTCAAGGAAAATCACAAATGGGATTGTTTGGACTACGAGCTGAATGAACCATTTATTTTTACAAACACAATATTTTACTTGAGAGAATGACAAACTGTGAGTATTTAGACTTGTGTACCTGGCAGGCATTCTCTCAAAAATGAACAGAGTAGGCCTGTTACTTCAAAGAAAGTAACAATTCAGAGTTTACTGCCAATTATAAAACATGAGCTTTCAAGTGAATATCAGAATTTTGGAAATCTTGTAAAAACCAGTGCAAGTTTAACAGCTTCCTAATATTCAAAGACTTTTCTGATGTAATTTGTTATGACTTTCTTCATACTGTCAAATAAAATGTGTCAATATTTGGAACATTTACGTAACTTAGAGTATTTTGTCAAAGTCTAATGCATGATGTTTTTATATTATGTTTGGTAAAAGACTTATTCAAAATGCAATGAATTTTACTGTTAGTGCAAAAAAATCATTGAATGGTTTTGAATTCCACATCAGAAATAACATTTAAGAAACTACCACTAGGCTCAACACCCATAGCACAGTGGTTACGGCATCAGCCACATACACCGAGGCTGGCAGGTTCTAACCCAGCCCAGGCATTGTTGTGGGCACCTGTAATCCCAGGTACTTGGGAGGCTGAGGCAAGAGAATCGCTTAAGCCCAAGAGTTGGAGGTTGCTGTGAGCTGTGACACCACAGCACTCTACCAAGGGTGACATAGTGAGACCCTGTCTCAAAAAAAAGAGAGAAAGAAAGAAAGAAACTACCACTTGCTTTATTTTGGTGTAGTAGGAAAGAAGATTTGCAATTGTCTGAAATGATTATTAAAATATTCCTTCCTGTTTCCAATTACCTGAGATTGAATTTTATTCATTTACTTTAACCAAAAAATACATTAAATGGAGAACCATGTAAGAGAATTGTTCCCTTCTCAGGCCAGATGAAACTTATAAAACTGTAAAACAATGCCACTCTTTTTACTATTTTTAGTTTGCTTATTTTAGAAAATCTAATTATGTTTTATAAAAAACACATTTCTTATATTTGCATTTAAAGGGATCTTTTTTTGTTTTGTTTTGTTTTGGGTTTTTTTGCAGTTTTTGGCCAGGGCTGGGCTTAAACCCACCACCTCCAGCATATAGGGCCGGCGCCTCACTCCTCTGAGCTACAGGCACCTCCCAGGGTTTGCTATTATTTAAAATGAATTATAAATAAAAATTTTAAAGTGCGTCAGCTTAATTTTCTAATATGGTAAATATCAGTAGATGTAGTCCATATAAGTAAAGACTTTTAGCAATCCCTAATAGTTTTTAAGAAAATAAAGGGGTCCATAACCAAAATGTAAAAACAAATTACTAAACTACATGATATATAAAAAATATATCTTCTTATATAAAGTAAAAAATTAAGATTTAAGAACTAGTGAAATAAACATACATACAATCAGGAATTGATAAACATTTTAAATAAAAATAAATTTTCCTTCATTTGGATAGTTCTTCCTTCTGAGATGGATTGTATAACTCAAATCATCTAAATATAATTATCTTTGCTTAATATTCACTTTTTGCTAAGAATAAGCACCTATCCATTTTATCCATTAAAATACACCACAAAATTTCAAATTCTGGCCAGACAACTGTTGGGCTAATGTTTAATGAAAAACTCACTGGTTTAGGACTTCATTATACATTTTGCAGCTAGAATGAAACTTTAGAAAACACAAATATGATTTGTGTCCTGTCCTCCCCAACACAACTGGATTAAAGACCTTTACTGGGTCTCTGCAGTTTAGGGTACAGTCCAGAATTGACATGACTTGCAAGAATTAAGAGTTGGTATTTGCCTACCTCTTCATTTTTATGTCTTATTATTTTACCCTTTGTATTCTGTTCTTATAAATCCCCCAATCCTCCATACTCTCAAAGACTGTTTTTTTTTTAATTTTCTGAGTGTAAACATAATGTTTTAATATGTATAGGGACTATACTGCTTTTGTAATATTTGGGGTATACAAAATGCTTTCAGATGCTATAGTATCCCATCATAATTTATAGTCTAAGTGACCGAGACTTCCAGGGGTTAAATAGCATCCTCAAGGTCACAGTTATTAAGTGGAAAGGACTTGCACCTAAATGCCACTACTCTGATCTAACTTCCCTTACAGATAGTTCACTGCACTAATGTGTTCAGAGAAATACCCACATATGTCTAATACCTCTTATGTTACCTTTCTGCTAATCTCAGAACTTTGAGGGTTTTTTGAGATAGAAACTCACTTTGTTGCCCCTGGTAGAGTGCTGGGGCATCAGAGCTCACAGTAACTTCAGATTCCTTTCCTGCATGGGACAATCACCTTAATGGATGAAGCTTAAGGATCATTAATATTGATATGCACAGCATGATTTGCTATAAAATATTCCTAGATTATTACATATTTCTGTGTTTTGATATCATATAGAGTAACTCAATAACACTAACCCACTTGTAACTGTTAGAAGCTACAATTATTTACTTCTAAAAGTATGATAATTGTAAATGACCAAATTGACTTTGGTCAGTGTTCAAAAGCTTCTATCTAAATTTCTTACTAAAAATTATGAAAAACTTAGAATACATGTATTTCTAGTTTATAAGTAATATTGAATCAAATAATATAGCAGATTTGTTTATCATTTTGTCTATTTAAAGACTATAATCCAGTTTTCCCAGCACCACTTACTGAATAAGAATTATTTTCCCAGTGTATGCTTTTGTTTGGTTTATCAAAGATCAGATGGTAATGAGAGGCTGGTTTCATCTCTAGGTTTTCTATTCTGTTCCCTATGTCTATGTCTCTATTTTTGTGCCAATAACATGCTGTTTTGATCACTTTGGACTTGAAATATAACCTGAAGTCTGGAAGAGTGATGTCATATGTTAAAGATTGAGACTGGACCCACAGCTTTCACCACTTACAAAAATTGACTCAAGATGGATATAAGATTTAAATCTAAGACATGAAGTGATAAAAATCATAGGAGAAAGCATGGGAAAAACTCTTGATAATGTTGACCTGGGGAAAGATTTTATGAAGACGAATTCATTGGCAATAACAACAATAACAAAAAAAAAGAAAGAAAGAAAAAACACATGGAACTTAATTAAGCTGAAAAGCTTCTGCACAGCTAAGGACATAACAATTAAGACAAATAGATGAACTTCAGAAAGAAAAAGATATTTGCAGGTTACAAATCTGACAAAGGGTTGATAACTAGAATCTATTGAGAACTCAAATTAATCAACAAAAAAGAACAAACAATACCATCTATCAAACATGAAAAGAATCTTCTCTAATGAAGACAGATGAATGGCTAACAAACATATAAAAAAAGTTTATTGTTCCTAATCATCAGAGAAATGCAAATCAAAACCACCCTGAGATGTTACCCAACCCCAGAAAAAAATGGCCCACATCAAAAAGTCCCAAATCTGCAGATGCTGGCGTGGGTTTGGAGAGAAGGGAACACTTTTACATCGTTGGTGGGACTACAAAGTAATACAGTCTCTTTGGAAAGAAGTATAGAGAATCCTTAAAGAATTCAAAATAGACCTTCCATTTGATCCTGTAATCCCATTACTAGGAATCTACCCAGAAGAAAAAAAAAATTATCATAAGGACATTTACACTAGATTGTTTATTGCAGCTTGATTTATTATCACCAATATGTGGAAACAACCCAAGTAGCCATCAGCCCATAAATGGATTAATAAATTGTGGTATACGTATACCATAGAAAACTATTTAGCAATAAAAATATGGAGACTTTACATCTTTTATGTTAATCTGGATGGAGTTGAAGTACATTCTTCTTAATAAAGTATCACAGGAATGGAAAAGCAAGTATCCAGTGTACTCAATATAATATGAAGCCAACAAATGATCTAATATATGCCCACATAAGAGAAAAATTCAATTCAATTCAAGATGGGGTAGGAAGAAAGAGGGGAGGAAGGCGAGGAGGGTGTGAGTGTGCTCCCACTTAATAGGCACAGTGTAAGATTATATAGCACACCTTCTGGAGGTGGAACACATCTACAAGAGTGACTCTACCTAACAAATGCAAACATTGTAACCTAATTCTTTATAACCTCATATGATTCACCTAAGGGAACTGGAAAAGGAAGAGCAAACAAATCCCCAAACCAGAAGAAAAGAAGAAACAATCACGATCAGAGTAGAACTAAATGAAACTGAGAAACAAAGAACTATACAGAAAATTGATGAAGCAAAAACTAGGTTCTTTAAAAAAATGAACAAAATTCACGAGACTCTGGCTAGATTAATTAGAAACAGAGAGGAAAGAACTCTAATAAGCTCAATTAAAAATGAAAAAGGGGAACTCAGAACCAATGTCATGGAAATATAAAATATCATCTCAGAATACTATAAAAATCTCTAAGCTCACAAAGTTGAATATGTGAAGGAAATGGACAACTTTTTGGAAATACACAACCCCCCTAGGCTCAATCAGAAAGATAGAACTCCTGGCTCAGTGCCTGTGTCTCAGTGGCTAGGGTGCCAGCCACATACACCAGAGCTGGCAGGTTTGAATCCAGCCCAGACCTGCCAAACAACCATGACACCTACAACCAAAAATTAGTTGAGTGTTGTGGTGGGTGCCTGTAGAATCACTTACTTGAGAGGCTGAGGCAAGAGAATTGCTTAAGCCCAGGAGTTTGAGGTTGCTGTGAGCTTGTGATGCCACAGCACTCTACCCAGGGCAACAACTTGAGGCTCTGTCTCCAAAAATAAATAAACAAATGGTGCTGGGAAAACTGGCTAGCAACCTGTAGATGACTAAAACTAGACCCACACCTTTCACCATTAACTAAGTTAGAGTCTCACTGGATTAAAGATTTAAACTTAAGACATGAAACCATAAAAATACTAGAAGAAAGTGTAGGGAAAACACTTGAAGAAATCGGCCTGGGCGAACATTTTATGAAGAGGACACCCCGGGCAATTGAAGCATCATCAAAAAT